>JASDQU010736715.1:52121-64210 GCA_032191745.1 Picea mariana | reverse complement strand
TAGAAGCTCCTAGAAGAAGTTTACTAGTCAAAGTGGTTGTAACTAGAAGTTAATCATGAGTTAAGTTGTTGCAAAAGAAAATAATTAAAAATAAATTAGTTGCAACTAGAAGTGGTGATTTTACTATTTGTGGATAAAGTGGTTGTAAGTGGACAAGTGGCTAGAAGTGGGTTAGACCTAAAAGAAGGAAGTTGGGTAAAGGTAGTTAGAAGATAACCTCTTGAGGAAGCCACTTGGAGAGTATAAATAAGAGAGAAAGGGTCTCCTATTAGTACCTAATAAAAACATTGAATATCTGTTATTTTTGAAAATTTTATTACATGTACTCATTGATACATTTGAAGTTACGCAAGTCTGAGGCAACAAAGAAGGGTTGATGACAAAAGTTTCGGAGTTGAAGAATTACTGAAAAACCCCTAGCTTTTGAGGTGTACACATGTTGTAGTGGAGGAAGTTGTGTACATACACGGGCTGCAGTGGATTAGGGTGCATACATACATAGGCTAAAGAAGAGGAGGTTGCGTACAATTGCGAAAATACATGAAAGCTTGAGTTGTTGAGGGTGCCAGGTTCTCAGAGTCTGAAAGAAATCTCCTAGAAAGGTCTACAATGATTAGGTACAACAGATCTATCTATAGGTTCAAAAGGTATGTCATATTCTTATGTGTAGTTGGATATTGTTGTCTACATGAGATGTGGTTATAGGAGTTTGAGGATTTTCCCTAGAGAGGCTGTTAGTTGTATGCCACTTATTGTATGAGCTAGATCTATAGAAATACATCACTGGTATGTTTGGTATTCATTATTGTTACATCTTGTTGGGTTGAGTGTTGAGGCATATCTTGTACTTCTTGGTACATGGTTGAGGGTTTTGGTTATGATGTGTTGGTAAATTTTTTGGTGTAGTTTGAGGCTGCATATCAATGAGGTTTTGATGTCTAGTCTAATGTGATGGTTATTACACTTGATCATGATTGTATACACATGTATGGCACATGACTAGAGAGACATATATGCACTTGTTTAAGGGATATGTATGATGATGTATGCATAGGGAACAACTACAGATTGGACACAGTGACATGTTATAGGTTGATGTGACAGAGACAACAATGAGTCTAAGTTTTAGAAAGGTGAAAACTCTACCTTTATAAAGGTGTACGTAGGCTGCAGTATAGACAGGTCACGTACATACACATGCTGCAATATAGAAAATTCACATACATATGTGAGCTGCATCATATATAGGTCGCATACCTATTTTTTTTATTGGTACAAGATGATTACAGGTACATGTTGATCACAGGTTATTGCTATAGGTTGGTTACAGGTTGTTGGCATAGATTGGTACAAGTTTACAATGGTATATCTCATAGTGACAATGTGGCAATGGTTTCATCATTTATTTGACACTTATATTTCAGGGAGGTAGGACAGGGAAAGGATAGGTGGTTGTAGACACCTTCCGGTTGTAGCCGGAGAACAAAGGGGGTTGTAGCTTCCTTCTAGTTGTATCCAGAGAATTAGGGAGTTGGATATTCCCTTAGGTTGTATCCTAAAAATATAGGGGGTTGGAGCCTCCTTACACTTGCAGTTGGAAAATAAAGGATGTTGGTGCTTCCAATGAATGCAGTTCTTAATGACATATAAGAAAAAACATTCTGTGGTTTTTTCCTTCATTGGGTTTCCACGTAAAAAAATGGTGTACTGTGTATGTGTGTGATTTCTCATTGTTCATGGTTTATTTATTCTGCACTTGTTGAATGATATTGGTAAATTGATCATAAAGATAAACAAAACTTATATACTGTGGTTAAAAAGGATAAACAATCTCTATTATTAATTCACCACCATCTCAGTAATCCAACAGGAGGAACTCAAACATTTAACCTTCGAGGAATCCACCGAAACAAGAGAATTCAAGGATACCATATCAGGTGATATCAACAACTCATACACCCAACCTTTGAGGTCGTGGAAAGTAAATATAGGGAGTGAACAACATAGTAAGATGACATCTATAGGTGACTATTGGGATGAAAAAACTATGACAGAGATACAAGGTCTGTTGCAGGAGTATGAAGATTTATTTCATAAGGGGTTTTTAGAGTTGAAAGGGATAAAGAGAGATTCAGGTGAAAAGAATATTGACTTAAAACCCGAGGCTAAGCCATTTAAACATAGATCGAATCTTCTGAATCCGTAGGTCAAGGAGAAGGTTAAGAAGGAGATAGATCAAATGTTAGCTACCGAGCTAATCTTCCCCGTGGATGAGGCCAAGTGGATCATTCCTATTGTAATCTAGAGCAAGAACGGTACTGGTGATATAAGAGTCTGTGTGTATTACAAGAGTGTGAACTCAGCTTGTGTACATGACCCTTTTCCTACTCCTTTTAGTGATGAAGTTCTTGATCAAGTGGTGGGAAATGAAGCCTATTCTTTTACACATGGATTCTTAGGCTACCATTAGGTTAGAATTTTGGAAGAGGATAAAAGAAAGACTACCTTCACTACAAAATGGGGTTCTTTTGCTTATTATGTTATTCCCTTTGGGATAAAGAATGCCCCAATTGTTTTCTCTCGCATAGTTATTTTTGCATTTCACAAATTTATTCATAAATTTATTGAAGTGCATATGGACGACTGGACCATGTACAACCTATTGAAGGAGCACATAGGTCTATTCTGATTGATGTTTGATCATTTTAGATAACTACTGATTTATTTAAACACGAAGAAGTGTATTTTTTTTGTAACATTTGGAAATATGCTAGGAAATATAGTATGTAGGGAAGGAGTGTTGGTAGATCCTGCAAAGGTTGTTGTGATACTAAATATGCCCCCACATATAATTTCTAAGCAGTTACGACCAACATTGGGCCACATTGGATACTACCACCGATTTATCAGGAATTATGTAAGCATCACTACCCCATTGGAGAAATTGTTGAAGAAATCTGAAGCCTTCAGTTGGAAGCCAAAGTGTAATCAAGATTTTGACACCTTCAAATAAACATCGAGTACTGACCCTATTCTGGTATACCCAAATTGTAAAGTGGAATTCCATGTAAACATTGATGCTTCTAGTATTTATTTGGGTGCAATCCTTACGTAACCTGGTGAAGGAAACCTATATCATCCCATCTAATTTTCCAACAAGAAGCTTTCTTAGGCCGAGCGCAACTACACTACCACTGAAAGGGAAGGTTTGGAAATGGTTTATACTTTGCAAAAGTTTAGACATTATTTGTTAGGTGGCCATTTTAAATTCTTTACTGATCATTCTGCTTTGAAATATCTAGTTAATAATACTGTGTTAGAAGGAATAATTTGTAGAAGGTTGTTGTTGTTTCAGGAGTTTTCCTTCGAAGTCATTGTCAAGACATGCAAATAAAATGTTGGCCCTGATCATCTATCTCGATTAGAATCAAGAGAGAGTGGTGAATCTATTGATGTTCAAATCCTAGATGAAACTATTTTTAATATTGAGGCTATCCCTGATTACCTTTCCAATGTAACATTGTTTCTCACTACTAGTACTATGCTTGAGGGGTATTCTGCAACTCAGAAGAGGAATCTGGTGGCCCGTGCTGCCGATTACTAGTTGATCGCATGCCAATTGTACAAATTGGGATTAGAAAACATCCTTCGATGATGTTTACTTGATCATGAGCGACCAACAACATTGTGGGAATGCCATTGCAGAGTTGTGGGAGGACATTTCAGAGGGAAAGTGATTGCCCAAAATATATTACAAGTAGGCTTATGGTGGACGACTGTCTTCAAAGATGCCAAATATTATGCTAGAGCCTGTGATGTTTGTTAGAGAGTTGATAAACCATCACACATGGATGAGTTTCCCCTACATCCTATTCGGGCTCTTCAAGCCTTTGAGAAATGGGCAGTCAACTTTGTAGGACCGATCAATCCACTAGCCAAGCACTTGAAATATAGTTATATTATCATTGCTACCGACTATCTTACCCGTTGGGATGAAGAAGAACCAATCCGTGATTGTTATATTGATACTACATCTAGATTTGTTTGTGAGAACATCGTCACTAGGTTTGGATTTCCTCGGAGTTTGACCAATTTTCAGGGTGTGCATTTCATCAATGAGACTGTATCTACTATCACTCGTGAGTTCTTAATTCAACATCACAAAATTATCCCGTATCATCTACAAGAAAATGGTATAATTGAGGCCTTTAAAAATATTTTAGAGTGAGGATTAACCAAGGCATGTTGCACAAATAGAGACAACTGGGATGATCGAGTCCTCACAGTGTTATGGGATTATAGGACTACTGCCAAGAAAATGCATAAGTATACTCCATTCCAACTAGTTTATGGTAGAGAAGTAGTTGTCCCCACCAAGTTCATCACTCCAATCTTATATATTACACAAGTAACTCACATGACAGATGATGAATAAGTTATGGAACGAGTAATAGAGTTGTTGGAATTGGATGAAGCCCAATTTTTGGACGATTTTCATCAAACAATGGAGAAGGATTGACATAAATATTTGCATGATAGGCACATTAAGGTCAAGATGTTTACATAGGGTGATGAATTTTTTCTATATGACAACAAGTACCAAAATCATAAGGGGTAATTAATAATGCATTGGCTCAGACCCTTTACAGTTGCAAAAATACGTGAGTCTAGAGCTGTTAGAATCACACTAATTGATAGTATTCTTCATCTAGGATGGGTGAATGGTGCACGCCTGAAGCCCTACGTTTCTACTTCACAAGGAAAGGTTCACAACACTCCTATCACCAAGTGTGAATTCAATAGGTAGGATTTTCAATTATTTTTTTGTTTCCATTTTTATTCAATAACATGGTGACATGTCCCACTGTTACTTGTATTAGAGTCTAGTTTTCGTTGTCAAATTGTCCATATGGATATCACCTTTGTGGCCGGGGAGGTCGGTGTCACAACATTTGGGTATTTAGTAGTTGTTAAATTTGAAATCCGTCCCACATCACTATCACCTTGGTAGTTAAATTCCATTAGTATCTTTTTGCTTGTCATTCCCTCACTACCAGTCTACATCATTTAAGTCCACCAACTCTCAATACCTTTTTGGTAAATCATTGGTGTGGAAATTACTTTTCCGTTTGCTTCGATATCCCTCTATCATGTTCCCATTTATGCTCTTTATTTCCCAAATCCCCTCTTAGATTTCTCCGCGTTCGATGGTCATCTCCGATGTTAATTCCAAGTTATCTCCATGACGTATCTTTTAATGTCTACTCGTCATGCTACCTCCTAGATGTTTCCTATAAACTCGTATTTTCCCAATTGCTCAATGTTATCGTGTTTTACTCAAGTTATTTGCATATCCAGTCTTGGAGCCCCTTGTGCATTCTTTGAGCCCACACCCTTGACTCTCTCCAGCAGTTTTATTCATTTACCAATGTAGGTCTTCCAGGATGTTCTGCACTCCTGGTAGGGGAGTCCTCCCCAAAGTTGATGTTCTAGAGGAATTTCTCGATCCACGGGGCGAAGTCCTGGGTGATCTTCATGGAAAGGTTGAGAAAACTCGGTTTCTCAACATTGATCTCACAGACACATCACAATACCCATAGATGGATATCCATACATTCATGGATTGAGAGGCCCTCTTGACTGGTGAATTGCAATGGGACTAGGAACCATCCTTAATTCCCCTCCGGGACACTACCTTGCTAAACTTGCATGAACTTCCCATGTTCGACACTAATAGAGAGGTTTCCTAGTGTACAAAGTTTCTTATCAGCCGAGTACATAATGGGACGTTATGGTTGGATAAGGCCTACCCCATCCATTTCGAAGACATTCACAAGCTTACCAGTCTCTCCATGGAAGAGAAAGACATCACACAAGGCTTCCAGGGCTCAGAGAAGCACGACTGAAAAAAGGGTGAGATTAGTCTTTATGAAAAATATGGCAGTAGGAGAGGGGTCGTGGAGCACTCATTGACCAAATCAATGAAGAGAAGGCATGAAAATTCAGAGGAGGCATTGGAAAATTGGCAGAATAGAATGTATGAAGTCTCTACGCGGAGATGTGCCAAATTGACCAGATCAGTTCGATGGATTGGCAAAAAAGTAAGTAATCTTCCAACATTTGATGGCTTGAATCATTTAGGGACATTTCTAGCTGAATTTGAGAGAATGGTACCAGTAAAACAGAGGATGTTGGCATTGGATGAAGCCTTGAAAGCTACACCAGGTATATGGTGGGGAACACACAAGAAGAACATCACATAATGGGTACATTGTTGCACCTTGTTGATAGTGCGCTTTTCAGACCAGGATGAAGGATGCAAAGTTCATTACACAGGTCAGAGTTTCCCTAAGGACCACATGCGAATTTGTGAGGAGGCTTGGAGCAACATTCCTAAAGAACAATGTGTACATAAGTTCATTAACACATTGGACACTACACCTATCAACTGGTGTCTTCAAGTAGAACCGCGCTTCGTCACTACCGATTAGTATGGTATGACCCAAAAATTTATAGCTACCTTCTTATTTGAAAGTCAATACCCTACAGTAGATCATGCTTTACAAATTATGAGACAAAAGGTTGTCTAAGGGGAACCTAACCTCCCTTTCACCCAAGAAGAAGATGGATGGACTGTGCCTCTTCAACAGTTATAGGATTGCTGCAATATTAATAATGCTGATGAGGATGATGACTCGAGGGATGCAAAAATTTTAGAAACTGAAGGACAAAGATACATACAAGGGCATGGGATTGAATTACCCTTTGTTGGACAACCCATTAAAATTTATAAGGTTAATATTGGAACCGAGAAAACACCTAAGTTAGAAAATGTTGGAGACTATTGGGATGATGCTACTATTAATAAGATTACAGAACTATTGCATGAATATCAAGACCTATTTCCAACCAAGTTCACATACATGAAGGGAATTAAAGGTCCCATGGGAGAAATGAAGATCCCCTTAAGACCATATGCAAGACCCATCAAGCATATACCTTACAGACTAAACCCCAAATACAAGAAGAAAGTTAAGATTGAACTGGATATAAAGCTGGAAGAAGGAATCATAGAGCTTGTTAAAGAATCCGAGTGGATCATCCCTATGGTGGTCCAAGATAAGAAGACAAGTGAAATCAAAATTTGTGTAGATATAAGGAATTTGAACGATGCATGTCTACATGACCCCTTTCCTACACTCTTTACTGATGAAGTTCTAGATAATGTAGGAGGACAGGAGGTCTACTCATTCACAGATGGTTTTTTAGGTTATCACCAGATCAAAATTGCTAAGGAAGACCGACATAAGACCACATTTGCAACATAATGGGGTTCTTTTCAGTACATTGTGATGCCTTTTGGCTTGAAGAATGCACCATCCATCTTTTCTAGGGTGGTGGTCAAAGCATTTAAGGACTTTTTACACAAGTTCTTGGAAGCATACTTTGATGATTGGACTGTTTTTATCCTAATGAAAGATCATATTGAATGCTTGAGATTAATGCTAGATAAGTGCAGGCAATGTCAGATTTCCCTTAATCTGAAAAAGTGTATCTTCTTTTCACCCTTTGGAGTGCTGCTAAGGCATATTGTGTGTAAACATGGACTATTGGTAGATCCTTCCAAGATTGCTATCATTGTCGATCTACCCCACCCTAATATGGTTAGACAGCTACACACTACACTGGGACACACTGGATACTATAGGAAGTTTATTAAGGGTTATGCATAGATAACAACACCGATGGAGAAGCTATTAAAGAAATATAGTAAGTTCCAATGGACAGAATAATGCCAATAGAGCTTCGAAACACTAAAGCAGAAAATGGTTACCGCGCCTATCTTGGTTTTTCCAGATTGGAGTAAGGAGTTCAATGTTCATGTTGATGCTTTGTCCATTGCATTAGGAGTAGTTTTAACACATCCAAGTGCATGAGACATTGACCACCTCATAGCCTTCGCAAGAAGGAAGCTTTCTATAGCTGAAAGGAACTATACTAAGACTAAAAGATAAGTCTTGGGTATGGTATATGTGCTGCAGAAGTTTCAACACTATTTGCTGGGAGGACATTTTAAGATGTTCACTGATCATTCTGCATTGAAATACTTAGTCAACAAGCCAGTGTTGGGGGGAAGAATATGCAGATGGATACTACTATTCCAGGAATATGACTCTGATATTGTGGTCAATCCAGGAAGAATGAATAAAGGAACTGACCACTTATCTAGGTTAGAACATGCAGAGGAACCTAACAGTCTGGAGGATACACTATTAGATGCATAGTTGTTGGCCATCAGAAAATTCAATGATCACTTCACTTTGATAGTTCAGTTCCTGTCCATAGGACTGGCACCTTGTGAGTACACAATCATTTAGAAGAAATAGTTGGTAGTACACGCTGCTGACTTTCAACTTATAGATGGACAGTTATATAAGATGGGACTAGATGAGATCCTCAGGAGATGTTTTATGGAGGTAGAAATACCATTGATTCTTGCTGAAGCACATGAAGGCATCGCAGGAGGACACTATGCAGGGAAAGAAACAACACAAAATATTCTCAGAGATGGTCTCTGGTGGCCTACTTTACATAAGGATGCTAAGGAATACTACAGATCCTGTGATGTGTGTCAAATAGTAGGGAAGCCTTCTAGAAGGGATGAAATGACTTTAGCACGACAATTAACACTACAAGTATTCACGAAATGGGCTATTGACTTTGTGGGACCTATCAACCCACCAGGAAAGCACACATGAGCTAGATACATTATCTTTGCCATGGATTATTTGATCAGATGGGCAGAAGCAAGAGCAGTTAAGGAGTGTAGTGCAACTACAAATATGTAGTTCATTTTCGAGGATATTGTAACCATATTTGGATGCCTGAAGATCCTCATGAGTGATCAAGGCACACACTTCATCAAAAAAACTATTGAAGCTTGAATCATGAGTTCAAAGTTCACCATTAGAAGAGAACACCATACCACCCACATGAGAATGGTATAGTCGAAGCTTTCAATAAGATCTTGGAGACAACGTTGACCAAGATTTGTAGTGTTAATAGAGATGATTGGGATCTGAGAATTCCAGTAGTATTATGGGCTTATCAAACTACTTGCAAAAATCTAAGAACACAGAATCCCTTTAAGTTGGTATATGGATTGGAAGTAGTGGTACCTATGGAATATTTGGTTCCTAGTTTAAGAACTACAACATTTACAAGTATGGATGACATGAGTGCTGTTCAAGATAGGATCAGACAGTTGTTGGAACTGGAGGAAGACAGGATCATTGTAGGATTTCATCAGCAGGTGCAAAAAGAATGAGAGAAGTCTTACCATGACAAACATATCAAGAGGAAAGTATTTAAGCAAGGGGAGTTGGTACTTTTATATGACATCATGTTCATGAACCATCCAAGGAAGTTCAGGACACATTGTTACACATCAAAATTACTCATTACAATGATGTCCTAGTGTCATCATTACCAATGTCACAAGTGTCACATTTTTCCCACAAGTGTCGCAAATATTATACTGTCATCTTGCCTATGTCATGTCTCGGACGACATTATCAAGAAACACTTAAAAGACACCTCAAAAGACTGGTTTTGAAGAGGAGAAATCATTTGACAAAGAGTACAAGTCTTTTTCCATGAAAAAAACCACTAAAAAATAAATTTTGGAAGGTTGCGCTCCCCTATACACTGTCAGGAAGTGCCAGCACTCTGTACCCTCTTTTGGGGGAGCGTTGCAACACTCTATGCCCTTTTTGAGGGAGTGTTGGCCTTTTTTGAGCAAAGTTTGGATTGTTGAGGAAAATCAGGGAAGAATCCCCCTCATATATGGAGTTGGTTGGATTCAGATATGAGGTCAAGGCTTGATCTTAGGGAAGATCCACAACTGAAGGAGAAGGATCCTCAACCTATCCCAAGAATATCTTAAGTGGTTAGGCCTCTCCATGCCTATATAAGGAGGCCTCTTCATGGTCAAAGGAGGAGACATTGAAGACATCAAACTTATGATATCATAAGGCAGATATAATTGAAGCATCATCATTTTGTGTGGATTATATGAGAAAAGGGTTGGACAAGGAGAGATGGGAGAGGCTATTGCACCTTCATCAAAGGTCTGTAAGTATTCTCTATTGTTCTCATTAATATACATATGTGCTTGGCCTGTTTCTTTCAAGGTTGTGTTTCTTCTACATGAACTTGTCTCTATTAGATAGATCTGGTTTCAAGCTAATCTTAGGAGAATATGAAGCTTGTTCTTTATTTTTTTGTTTGCATGACTTATCAATGAGCTTAGATATCAAAGCTCAACTTGGACTATGCGAGGACGAACATCATTAAAAAGGTAAACCTTTCCTCTTCTCCTCTATGCATTAGTTTAGCTAGGTTTAAAAGGACGTCAGTGACCAACGTTAGCACCCTTTCTATCTTGGTATTATGAGTCTAGATCCCAAGAGGGAATCCAATTGTCCACAGGGGGATTTCTCTATAACAGAAATTGGTGACTCCACTAGGGACCAAAGCTTTCAGTTTTGGTTTCCTTCCTAGATCTTGTTTTAGCCTTTGCTCATTTTTGACCTTATTCATACCGTGTCTTTGATTCTTAGAGATGTGTTGATTGGATATTTACTTCATCCTATGCACTTTGAATTTCTGAGTTTTCTTGAGTTTTTGGATTTCTGGGCATTTTTATGAATTTTTAGAGGTCAACGCTCCTCTGCCTCTTCTACCAGAGCACTAACACTCCTTGTCAGGCTTCCACAGAGTGTTGCAACACTCTGGTGCTCTTGACACCAGAGCGCTGCCCTTTTTTCTGTCAGAAATATTGTAGGGGTTTATACCCTGAGTCCATTTCTTGGTGTTTTCATCTGCTCAGAGTTCTTATCACCTCAGTGTATCCTTGTTTGGGTCTCCAACACCTTGATTCCTGATAACCGTTTGTTTGGAATGTTTGAATTTTTTCCCTTACTTTGAAGACACTCTTCTCCTTTGAAGACTTGGAATCAAATTATTGTTTTCTTCTCCTTTATCTGACTGAATGAAAGATCTGGTAAGGAAAATTAGAGATCTATGTACCATCCCATTTGATCTTTGAGGTCAATTTTCCAGCATTTCTCTTTTCTTTGAGATTTTTTTTTTTTTTTGAATTTGGTTTTCTTTGTTTTTATTGTTTGATCACAATGAGAGTGTGTTTATTTTAGTGTGAAGTTTGCTTCTGGTTGTCTAAATCTCATTGATCTTAAAGTCTGTTTGACATAGGGAGCTTTACATTAGATTGATTATCATTCACACATAAACAAAGGATATATTTTTTCTGATTGGGTTTTGGATCTTAGAACAATTCTATGAAAATTTTAGCATTTTATTGGATTTGATTGAGAAACAATTGCATGAAGATACCGCATCTTAGTGTTTGACAGTGAAAATAACATTTTTCTCCTTCACTTCAATAGACATTCATTGAAAGAAAAGTCTGTTTATCATTTATTGTGTATTTTTGGGAATTGAGTCATTATACCATCAAGTTTCACTTTCATACACCCCTGAGTAAAGAACAACTGGAAAATTAATGCTAATTAAAATTGATCTAGAACTTTTTTTTTTTAGAATCTTCCACCAATATTAGACTAGGATTAGCACTTTGAATTAGAATGTGAATACAACTCTCCAAAGTATTCAAAACAAACACTATCATCTTGCGATAGGGAGAGAAAATCCAAATGTTGTATAGGCTTTCTGGGATCCCCCTCTCACATAGGGGTTACACACGAGGTCGAGTTCAAGATATTTACGGAGGTTATCCCTCCATGGTTCAACCGTTCGTAGTAGTCAGATCATATATTGAGGGTTCTTCTTGAGGTTCAACTATTTTCATTTGGTCTCAGTGATTTGTGAATTCTGAATCCGTTTGGGTTACTTTGGAGTTCTACCGGTCCACTTGTCCTCAGTTCTCTTGAAGGGTTTCAGACTTGTTATCCTGCCCATACATTTGGACTGGACTGTCGATTGTACCCACCTAGGGGCTGAATGCGAGTTGGTGTCCTTAGTAGCCATAATATTTAGGTTCTTACACA
>JASDQU010736715.1:31453-43720 GCA_032191745.1 Picea mariana | reverse complement strand
CATGTCTTTAGCATGTTGGAAAAGCTTGAAATCACCCACACTTAACAAATCCCCAATGATGTTGCGAGCATTCGATGGTCGAGGTTTTCATCCTCACGAACTTTTACAGTCCATGTCCGTCCAGTTTGGCAGCAAAACCATCTCTGTTGACGTCAAGGTGGTTGATGCTCCCCTCGATTACAAATTGTTACTTCAACGAAGTTGGTTTTATGCTATGACCTCCGTTGCTTCGTCAGTGTTTCGATGTGTACAATTTCCTCATCAGAGAAACATTGTCACTGTTGATCAGTTAGATTTCTGTACACCCGATGCTCGTGCTCTCATGACCAACAATATTTCTTTCTTGGGAGATCACAAGATCACGTATGAGAGTGTCGGTGTAGGCCTATTAAAATATTCCACCCTTATGGGTACCTTCCTTGCACCACTCCCTCCTACAACACATCATATTGCCACAGTCAATATGATTTCGACTATGACTTATCAGTCTTTGGAATCATTTGATCCCTGGATTGTACCTAGTCCTCTAGAGTTCGATGCACTAGGTGACACCATGCCACTTAGTCCAGCCGAGGCTTCATACATTTCTATTCAATCATCCTCTCCCTCTTCAGATGACCAACATCTTTTGGCACCCGACACCTACTCGATGCCATTTTGGTTAAATTCCTTGACGTATGCCTTTAACTACATTTCTCAAATATTTCCATCCGATGAATCTATCATGGAAATGCTTAGCATTGATGACATACCTTGGGATGATAACCATCATCGATCCTCTTTTCTTCCACCTCTTGAATAAATACAGGAAAATATACACTCTATATTCCCCCCTGATGTTTTTGACTTCCCACAATCACCCATACTTACACAAGATACTATNTCCATCCGATGAATCTATCATGGAAATGATTAGCATTGACGACATACCTTGGGATGATAACCATCATCGATCCTCTTTTCTTCCACCTCTTGAATAAATACAGGAAAATATACACTCTATATTCCCCCCTGATGTTTTTGACTTCCCACAATCACCCATACTTACACAAGATACTATTTCTGAAGGGAATTTAGGCAACATTACCTCTACGATTGTTATTGAAATTTTGATCAAGGAAGGTGTCGTGGAAAATATTAATCTCGGTGCTAGTTGTTCGCTTGAGGAATTGGTTTCCTATGCCACTTTGTTTAAGGAATTCCGTGATGTCTTCACTTGGAGCTATGAAGAAATTCCAGGGATCGATCCTTCAATCGTTGTGCATGAGATCAAAACTTACCTAGGTGTAAAACTTGTTTGACATAAACTCCGCCCGGTCCATCCTAATAAGACCGCGGCTATTAAGGTAGAAGTTGAGAAATTATTGAAATCTGGCTTCATCTATCCTGTCCCTTTGATGGAATGGGTTTCAAATATTGTTCCGGTCACTAAGAAGCAAGGGACCATTCGTGTTTGCGTTGATTATAGGGACCTCATTAAGGCTTGTCCGAAAGACAACTACCCTATGCCCTTCATCGACCAGATCATTGATAATTGTGCAGGTAGTGTGATTTTCTCTTTCATGGATGGTTTCTCAGAATACAACCAGATTGAAATTTTACTTGTTGATCAACATAAGACAACCTTCATCTACCCGTGGGGAACTTTATCCTATAGGAAACTATCGTTTGGCCTAAAAAACATTGGTGCTACATTCTAGCGGGCCATGTCATATGCTTTCCACGATATCAAACATATTGCATAACCTTACCTCGACGATTTACCTGCCCATTCATCCAGTCGATCAGATCATTTTGGTCATCTACGGGCTATTTTTCTTCGATGTTGGTTCTACCGCATTCGTTTGAACCCACATAAGTGTATCTTTGTTGTCGAATTAGGTCGAATCCTCGGCTTCATTGTTTCCAAGGACGGGATTTGGGTGGATCCCTTAAATATTAAGGCTATCCTTGCTTTACCTCCACCTAATAATTTGACACAACTCCAAAGTTTGCAGGGGAAAGCAAACTTTCTTCACCGTTTCATTTGTAACTGTAACGTCCCCGACCACCATAGGCTTGGAAATGCCATTACTTAGATGCTTTACTTAGCTCTGATACCATGTTGTAACATCCCCGACCATCCATGCTGGGCTACACCACGCCAGAGAACTCTTACGTTCTCTCTCTACGGAACATACTGTAACACACCCAACAACCAACTGAGCTATGCCACATAATTTTTTTTAACTACATGCAATTAAAACATATGCACATAGAACACTTGTGGAATCTTTACATGTAAAATGTAAATAGACAAATACATTTTGTAAATGCATGGATTCATAACATTAAACATAGACATGCAACATATACAGGAAATACCCATAAACATACAGACAAATATAATCACGCATAGGATAAACCCATAAAAATAAACACGTAAATAACAATGCAACATGTAAATTTATCACACAATTGACACTTATCTTTGTGAGAATATCACCAACTGCATGCAGACCTTCCACAAACCTCCCAACCTTAGACCGCACTTCTCATCACTCTCAGCAATGGGTCACCCCCGAGCTAGGACTAAACTCCACCCGAGTAAAGGGATTCCTAACTAGGCTAATGGCTCATGGACAATAGGAAAGACTCCGTCTCAGGTGCCAACTAAAACTAAAAGCCTACAATTCCTCATTCCCCACATTCCCATCCCACCCAGGAAGTGTACCCCTTCTCTCCTCAACATTCCTTCGGCTGCCCCACTTTCTTTTCGGGCTTCAACAACATGCCAGACATGAAGTCTCAGAGTAATGTAGTTGCAGTTCAACACCTTCAGGAAATAAATCCCCAACAATTCTCTCACCTAGACAATTTCTCATGGGCCTGACAACCTGCCTCTTCAATATCCCATGGGCCTAATAACCCTCTTCTTCAGTCTAGCTCCCAAGCTAACCAGATATACCGACACAAAAATGGCTATGGATACGGGTTCAGGTACAATCACGAAGATACAAAGGATAGCTCAATGGGTGTGTGAATTCTCATGGATAATTGACTGGATGACTGAATGATGGTTGAATGATGGAAGAGTGTCTAAAAATGAACTAAGTCCCAACAATATGTATGCATGTCCCCAAATTGACACTTTTCATGTTGGGAGTTACTTTGGACCACTTGTCCCCAACTTTAGAACTTAGGATAAAATAATTATCCATACTTTATGTTTTAAGAAATATTAATATAATATTCCTTTTTGGCTTAAGCTCCCTAGCTTAGGCCTTTTCCTTAACTTCTAGGTCCCTCCCTTTCCCTAACCAGTGGAGTTTAGTCCCCCATCCCTTTTATCATGGTTGGTCTGTGAACAACAATGTATTTTATATTAATTATGAGACATGTACAAAAACAGGTGCACTGGCCTTTAATACCTAGGCTCTCCGGCCTAATCAAAACATAAGCATCCTAGATTATAATATCTATCTCACCAACCTATAAAACATAGCATATACACAAAGTCTCATTGTCATCACAATTTCATGTCCTTAGGATGTTGCGCGCGGTATCCGAAAATGTGCACACTTCATCATTTCACTATACAGTACATGCACACACTATGCCATGAAATGTGCATACAAAATGATATCAAAACAACTCATCAGCTTAAGTACATTTTCTTCTAGATTACAATTGGGCGCGGCCTAGGGATAGCTTTAATTCAGCTCTGGTAATGTCTTCTATGGTTCAATATATTTCCATTGACTTCTCCTGCGCCTCAATCTGATTCTAGAGCATAAAGTTATGGCCCTTTGAAGTTAGTTGGGTTATAAAATTTACCCTCCACTATTTGGGTTGTAACTTTATCAAAAAAGCTCTGTTTGACGAATAGTTTACACCATTAGAAAGATCTATTCGAGCTCTTTTATTTGAGCTATAAGGACATAGTGTACCAAAGGTACACCTCTATCTCATGGTTTTTTAGTTGTTAAAAACGCTCTTAAGGCCCTAAAAAACGCGCCGCAAAAAGATGACGTTCAAATGATACAAAACGTCACAGAAAATCACTGGTTTTCTGTTGTTGTTCACCCTTCAAACAACTTCGCACGCACAAATTTCAACCTGTAAATCCATATTCACCATGAAAAACAACAAAACAAGGTAAATCATGCTTCGCACACCTTAAAAACACTGTGTATCACTTCTTTGTCGCGCCAATAACTTGCATGCACTACTTTTATGTCGCGCGCCAATATCCACCACACACAGTTTTGTTCTTGCACTATTTCCTCTTACACAGTTTTTTTGTATCGCGCGCTGATGTTCCATGTGCATTATACTCTACGCACTGCATCATGACAGAGTTTAGTACGTCTCCACCGCGCACCAAAACTCTGCGTGCACCACTAACTAAACTGTCACGTGACAACATATACCCACATTGCACGTGCACCAACAAAACTCCACTACACTATGCCAATACTGCGCACACCACACACACCATTATTATGAATGTCCACACCACACACACTTCTTATGCGTATGCACACTGTGCAATGCCAAATTTAGTGCGTGCACCCGCACACCAACATTTTTCTGCGTGGCACCAAAATTTAGCGTGCGCACTAGAAAACCACTATTTTTCTATGCGGTACCAAAATTTAGTATGCACACCCGCACACTAACATTTTTCCACGCGACACCGAAATTGAGCGTGCACACCAGCATGCCAATATCTTGCTGTGCAGTGCCAAATTTTACTTATCACAAGATTTTCACTGTGCATCATGCATTTTTAGTGCACCCACATGTGCACATTCGCCTTTATACACATCAAATCCTCATGAATTCCGCTGCAGAAATTGGGGCTTTTTCCTAAATTTTTCCCCAATTTACCATATACATTTTGCAACCATGAAATTCATTCAATTTCACCCCAATAACACCAATTCAACCTCTGCAACAACAAATCATTGTGGGTTGACATTTCTGGAATGAATTTCCCCAAAATCAATTCACGAATTGAGAATTTTATTTATTAATCTCGCTCCAACTGTCATGGCTTCACTGTAACTTCAAATTCGACCAATTCCAGGTTCAAATTGCTAGAACAGATATTAAATCAAGAATATCTCACCACATGGATGAATTTGTCAATTTCTGTACCATATTGTAGCTGGATGCTCTGCAACTCGAAATTTGGCCACTTCGAAATAAATCCTCTATGAAATTTCGCTTCAACTCAACTTGTTCGGCCCATCCAGGCTCATTGTTGAAAACTGTAGCTTTGATATGAATTTGTAACGTCCCCGGACACCATAGGCCTGACAATGCCACTACTTAGATGCTTTACTTAGCTCTGATACCATGTTGTAACATCCTCGACCATCCATGCCAGGCTACGCTACACCAGAGAACTCTTACGTTCTCTCTCTGCAGAACATACTGTAACACAACCAACAACCAACTGAGCTATGCCACATAAATTGTTTTAACTGCATGCAATTAAAACATATGCACACAGAACACTTGTAGAAGCTTTACATGTAAAACTTAAATAGACAAACACATTTTGTAAATGCATGGATTCATAACAGTAAACATAGACATGCAACATATATAGGAAATACCCATAAACATACAGACATATATAATCATGCATAGGATAAACCCATAAAAATAAACACGTAAATAACAGTGCAACATGTAAATGTATCACACAATTGACACTTATCTTTGTGAGAATATCACCAACTGTGTGCAGACCTTCCATGAACCTCCCATCCTTAGACCACACTTCTCATCACTCTCAACATTGGGTCACCCCTGAGTTGGGACTAAACTCCACCCGAGTAAAGGGATTCCTAACCAGAATAATGGCTCATGGAAAACAGGAAAGATTCCATCTCAGGTGCCAACTCAAACTAACAACCTATAGTCCCTCATTCCCCACATGCCTATCCCACCCAGGAAGTGTTCCCTTTCTCTGCTCAACAGTCCTTCGGCTACCCCACTTCTTTTCTATGCTGCAACAACAGGCCGGACAGGGAGTCTCAGAGCACTGTAGTTGCAGTTCAACACCTTTAGGAAATCAATCCCCAACAATTATCTCACCCAGATAATTTCTCATGGGCCTAACAACCTGCCTCTTCAATATCCCATGGGCCTGACAACCCGCTTCTTCAGTCTAGCTCCCAAGCTAACCAGATATACCGACACAGAAATGGCTATGGATATGGTTTTAGGTACAATCATGAAGATACAAAGGATAGCTCAATGGGTGTGTGAATGCTCATGGATGATAGACTGGATGATTGAATGATGGTTGAATGATGGAAGAATGTCTGAAAATGAACTAAGTCCCAACAATATGTATGCATATCCCCAACTTGATACTTGTCATGTTGGGAGCTACTTTGGACCACTTGTCCCCAACTTTAGAACTTAGGATAAAATAATTATCCATACTTTATGTTTTAAGAAATATTAATATAATATTCCTTTTTGGCTTAAGCTCCCTAGCTTATCCCTTTTCCTTAACTTCTAGGTCCCTCCCTTTCCCTAACCAATGGATTTTAGTCCCCCATCTCTTTTATTGTGGTCGGTCTACGTGCAACAATGTATTTTATATTAATTATGAGACATGTACAAAAATAGGCGCATTGGCCTTTAACACCTAGGCTCTCTGGCCTAATCAAAACATAAGCATCCTAGCTTATAATATCTGGCTCACCAGCCTATAAAACATAACATATACACAAAGGCTCATTGTCCTCACAATTGCACGCCCTTAAGATGTTGCGCGCGGTATCCGGGAATGTGCACACTTCAGCATTTCACTACGCAGTACATGCAGGCACTATGCCATGAAATGTGCATACAAAATGATATCAAAACAACTCACCAACTTAAGTACAGTTTCCTCTAGATTACAATTGGGCGCGGCCTAGGGATATTACAGTAATTATGCTAAGATTACCAAAGGATTTATGCGATTGTTGCAGAAAGACACCCCTTTCATCTAGGATGACACTGCTCAACGATATTTTGCTTCTCTTAAGCACACATTGACCAATGCACCTCTGTTTCATCCTCTGAATTACACGAAGGACTATATCCTTTACTTAGCAGCCTCTACTTCCACTATTTCCATGGTGTTAGTTAAAGAGGACCATAATGGTGAGGAACACGTGATATATTATTTGAGAAAAAGTCTATCTGGTCCAGAGCTCCGATATTCACATGTTGAAAAGTTGGCTCTGGCAGCTGTCATCATTGTCTCGTCACTACATTTTACTATGCACCACCACAGTTATCGCGGACTCTAATCCCATGTATCGTATTCTGGCACGTCAAGTTCTTGGGGGAAAATATTCCAAATGGATAGTCATCCTTTAGGAATTCGATCTCGAGTTTGCTAAGTCCAAAGATAAAAACTCCTTGGTGTTTGCAGATCTTATTTGCAACCTTCCCCATGCTGATGAAGATACTAAGCCCATATATTCTCTCCCTGATGAAACTCTGTTCCTCATTGGCACATTCGATCCTTGGTATGGAGATATCATTCTTTATCTCCAGACCCAATGTTTTCAGCCTGATATCTCTCATGAAGAGAGCTGTCGTATTCGCCATCATTCTTGCTGCTACCTTATCTTCGGTGACACTTTGTATCACCATGGTATTGATACTATCCTACAATGATGTTTGACTCATGAAGAGGTTGAATGCGTTCTTAATGACTGTCACCTTGGATCCTATGGCAGTCATCTTTCTAGGATGGCTACAACTCATAAAATCTTATGTGCCGACTACTTTTGGCCCTCTATTTTCAAAGATTGTATTGAGGTAGTCAAAAAATGCCCACCCTGCCAAGTTTTTCACAAAAAGGAACGCACCCACCCCGCTCCGTTGCATCCCATTATTGCCATTGACCTCTTTGCCAAATGGGGCATTGATTTCATGCAATGTAAGCCTACCTCAACTGGGGGGCACAATTACATCATCATCGCCGTCGATTACTTCAAAAAATGGGATGAGGCTATGCCTACCTTTCTGAATGATGGTCATACTGCATCTCTTTTCTTCTTCAACCACATCATCACTCGCTTTGGTGTTCCACAAGCCATTGTCACTAATCATGGTTCACACTTTCAAAACCAAATGATGAGTGAGTTGCATGCCAAGTTGGGTTTTTTCCATGAGAACTCATCCCTGTACTATCCTCAAGAAAATGGACAAGTTGAAGTCATCAACAAGGTCCTTAGAACCATGATTCAATGTATGGTAGGGGAAAACAAGACATCTTGGAATCTACAACTTTTCTCCGTTCTCTGGGCTTATCGTACTTCAGTGAAAACTACTATTGGATTCACTCCTTTCCAGTTAGTATATGGCATATAAGCTATTTTACCGATCGAGTGTGAAATTCCCTCGTTGAAACTCAAAGTAGAACTCCTACCTCATACTTCTTCCGAAGAAGAATGCTTCTTACACCTGACCAGGTTGGATGAAACACGTCATGATGATGCTCTCGTTAACGAGATGTATCAAAAACGAATCAAGAATCAATACGACAAATCTGTCCACCCTCGTACTTTCACAGAAGGAGACCTAGTCCTCGTTTATGACCAGGATCATGATAATTTAGGGACAGGTAAGTTAGAACCTCTATGGTATGGTCCTTACAACGTGAAACATGTTTTACATAGAGGTGCCTACGAGCTAGTTGACTACAATGGAATCTCCCTGGGTGAGCCCTGAAATGGGATTTACCTTAAGAAGTACTATGCATAGAACATCTAGCATGCGTGCTTTGT
Source organism: Picea mariana (assembly GCA_032191745.1). Taxonomy (NCBI): domain Eukaryota; kingdom Viridiplantae; phylum Streptophyta; class Pinopsida; order Pinales; family Pinaceae; genus Picea; species Picea mariana. The sequence goes on along the minus strand of JASDQU010736715.1, from coordinate 34,928 downwards.
ACACTATTATATTTTAGTTTGGTGTGTCTTTTTATTTCACATGCTCGAGTTTTTGCCTTAGTCGCTTATACTGTGTCTTGTGTTTTCATGCACAGATGAAATATTCCTTTCCTATCTTTGTCGGGTTTGCGGATGGTGCTAGTCGACACACCTAGAACATTGCTTCTACAGCTTGGGTCGTTTACCACTCTGATGAGTTGGTGAGTTCAGGAGGTATTTTCTTAGGATCAACAACTAACAACATGATAGAATATCATGCTGTCATCGAACTTTTAACCGAAGCCTCCTCCCTAGTTGTTTCTCATATGATCGTTAACCTAGACTCTCAACTCATGGTTTGTCAACTTAATCGAATCTACGCTATTCACAATCCTATCCTACTATGTCTCCACTTACGAGTTCGTCGTCTTGAACGAATGTTTGATTTTATCGAATACAAACACATACCAAGAGAACTCATTACCATTTCAGATTCGTTAGCCAATTACATCATGGATCAGTATCTTGCACATAGATAAGGTCTCATAAAGGAAATAAATCATAAATCACATGTAAATTAAAACACATCACATTAAAAACATCACTTGGCACTGTAAAAACTCAGATATATGTATATATATTGCGTGATGAAAAAGTTTGGTTACATCAAAAAGTACATAGAAGGGAAAAATATTGGGTCCTCACACCCATAAAAATCGTCATATAGACTATACAATCATCATGAAAACTCTAATCTTCTTGCATCACATTATACTCTGAGTAGCATATCACTGCTTGGGCTACTCACCTCAGTAAAGAGTTAAGACTCCCAGACACTCCCACGGTGTGACTCTGTAGATGTAGCGACACTTCCCACCTCCTAAGAGGAGGGATACCCATCGTGAGGCCTTGGAGGTTTCTTTCAAACTCCTGGACAACTTCTGTTACTTCCCCTTGATCTACCACTATATGAGCATCCCCGCGACACCCCAGTGCCGGTATCTCTGCCGAATGCATTGCTCCCTTGTCTGCATGATGAAATGATACATCCGTTAGGAACTCTTCTAGGTACTCCAAAAAAATAATATAAGTTTTAAAATAGAAAAAAACTTGACAATATTGTTTTGGTTTCTCACCTGATGTGTCCCATTGCTCCCCTCTTGGAAGAACCAAGTCCATGCTTCCCTCGAAATCCACTCTGGCATATGGAAAGTCTTCTATCACGATCAATTGGTGTCTCATCCAAGCGAAGAAATCACCAGTGAATTTGAACTCTGACTCTGAGCCTAGTCTCGGAGACAGGCTAGTCCATTGCTCCATACGTGGTTTTCCCACTGGCTGTACTGCTAATGAAATCTGAGGTTGCATCTGAGGAATGATTTCTAAGAAGAAAGAAACCAAGAATGAACCATATCCAAACTGCTTCTACTGCCCTGGTTTGTATCTTGTAATCTTCTCCTTCACATTCTGAAGGAACCCTGAACTACAGTTAAACAGTGTTGGCTCTAGACACTGTAAACCATAGGCCACCTGTGATATTCAAACTAAGTGCAAGCTAGTACTTCCTTCTATACTAGTAATGGAAAACATAATGGACCAAAGAGGTAAATCCATGATGTCTTTGATTGCGATTCTACCTCCCACTAGTCTCGATCTTGGGACACAATGGTTTGCCAAATAATCATCTACAGGCATGGGAAGTGCCCTCTATCCGGATAAAATAATGGGAGCCCCTCTCTTTGAGAGGCTGGTAAGGAAGTACACATCTTCCAACTCAATGGTAAGAAGCTGCGTTCCAATTTGGGACCCTTGTTCTGCAACGTTCCATAGCCCAATCATATACTCGAGAAGAAGAACCTCTTTCTTCATCTTTTACATTTTGAAGAACTTGAGGAGACCACAATTCCTCAAGGCAGCCCTTGATCGGAGACTTTGCAATGCAACCACGTCATCGGATCATGCTCTCTTTCTTTCCACTCGATCATGACTTTGCTGAGTTTACCTACAATCACCAACAATGAAAAAGACATTAGTCATGCTTTTTCGGAAATTATTGGGAAACAAAAAACTTTAAAAAACATTTTTTCTCTTTCTATGATGCCAACATCCCCTATACACACACACCAGGGCACCAACGCTCCCTTAATATGGCCACCAAAGCATTGTGGAAAAAGATAACGCTCCCCTTCACATATTGAAGGGGCGCTAAGCAGTTTTTGGGTGTTTTTGTGTGTTTTGGGAAGCACCCTTTACCCTCTTACACCTGAGCGCTAGTGCCCTACTTTTTATCTTGGAGGAGCGCTTAAAAAATCAGACAACACTCCCCCTCTAATTCTAGAGGAGCACCGAGATTTTTTGGGCACTTAAGACAACCTAGGGAATCATTTTTAAAGCACAAACATTTCCTAAAAACAAAATGTAAACTGTACAAATTAAAGAGAGGAAGAAAAGCACCAACCTGATCCAGACGGTGACAGAAATAGCTGACCGTAGCTTCGGCACTGAATAAATCAATATTCACCCTCCAAAACTCAAATTCTCCACTGCTACAAATCTTTGCACAACTAAAATGGTAAAATACATTTTTACCCCATTTTACTATTATAAATTTCATTTTTTTCTAAGACATAGTTCTTTTGGGTTTTGAAAAATATTTTGGAGGCCTTATTAATACGCTAGCATGCAGTTTTGACATTATTGACATGTTTCAGAGCAATTTTGTTTGATTTTCATCTTGTCACATTAGTGAGCATGATCTTTCATTCATTCTCACTCTCTAAAAAACACGAGAATGCATTGAGAAACCTTTTATATATTTTTCAGAATCGTATGGATACACGAAAAAGGAACCCCCTGGATTCGTCTTTAAGCTCTTTTCAGACTCTCTAAACATGAAAAGATTGCCGAGTGATATTGCTTTTTTTCCCACTAGTTAAAAAGTTTGAAAGGGCGTCTTTCGAGTGATAATTTATCTCTTTTTTGGCCTCACGAGACTAAAATTACAAAAAAGGACAACACTGGAGTCATCTTTAAGTCATTTTCAGACTCTCTAAATATGAAAAAACACCGAGTGTACCTTCTTTGGACTCGTTAAACAATCATACATTGAAGGGACGATACGGGACCGAACCCTTCTTCTAGTTTGTTAAATAAAGGAAGAGGGAATTATCAAAGGTAAGTTATATCGAGCATGTGTTACCCTCCTCGAGCTCATTAAATCAAAAAGAGGTACTCATCTATCTTGATGGGGGAAAAATTGAAAGAAGCAAGACAAGTTATTTTTGAGAAAATTACCAGTAACTCTTACAGTCGCCCTTGAACACAACACTTTGTCTTTGCACACATTTTAATCCGCTGAACCTATGCACTGTACCAATCCTCTAAGTTTTATTACTCCTTTGGGTCACCCAAAGAAAGTCACATTATCCACTGCATTATCGTGTTTTGGTTCATGTCATGTTTATGATGTCCTACCTCAGTGTTCAAGGGAAGTATC
>JASDQU010736715.1:3769-15704 GCA_032191745.1 Picea mariana | reverse complement strand
TGAAAGATCTTAATGTTTATCTTTTTGATATTACAATGAAGAAATTCTTAAATGCTTCTTTACTTTAATTGATATTCTCATCTTTTCTACTATTCACCATTTTACTGCTAAAGAATCCAATGAATGCATTATCTTTCCCTGTGAAAAGAATCTTTTAGTTTCTGTTTAGATTTCTATCTTTATAATACAAACCCCATAGCCCAACGGAGGCGTAAACCCTTTTCAGCCAACTTAACAAAACTAACAACAAACCTTTTTAATCTTATTTTGTTTAACTAGCCTAATATCTTAAAGTTAAAACGTAGCTAAATCATACATAGAGATCCCTCTCTGAAGCTGGTAGGGATAGATTCCAGTTTCGAAGTGGTTGGATAAAGTTACCTCTTGTAAATTTATTCTACTCTGACAACCTCTAGGAATTTACAGAGCGATAACATAGTGGCGACCATACTGGGGACCTGAACAAACATTCAACCCCACGGTTTCTTTTTCCCTAGAAGAAAACTTTGTTTATGAACAAACTATAAATCTGAGAAAGCAATAATGTTCATAGGTTGTTAAGTGCTTGTACATAGTATTTTCCGATTAAAAATATATAAAAATTAAAAAATATGGCTCCTAAAAGAGCTTATACTCGATCCCACCCAGACCCAGAATCTGCGATAGCAATTGATAATCCATAACAGTTACTCAGAAAGAAGACCATTGCAGAAGGCTCAGGGAGTCATAGTCCCCTTCACAGGTCCCCTTCTCTTCCAAAAGAACTTGTTGCCCTTCAATATCTTGACTTTGACACAATTTTTGAACAAAGCCTGTTTAGACCAAAATATCATAGCTTTGTAACTGAAACCATTTTAGATCCAACCATCCTACAACCCCGGACCCCTGAAACACTATCTCCCACTGCAAAACCTCAAACCGCTCACTTTGTGCCAGATAGTCCCTGATCCTTCTCATCTTCTGCCACCGCCCCACCTATCATCCAGGTTGTTGTCCCACCTCCTCCACCTATCATGGTAGCTAGATATTCTCCCTTGGTGTTGGTCGCACCTCTTCACAATAATCCCCAGGATTATCAAACGAGACTCCCACAGTTCGATGGTACAGGGCCCTTGAACGCACAACAACACGTTGATAAAATGAATGACTATTTTGACTTGCAGGAAGTGGATGAAGCTGACATTCAAATGAGACTCTTTGCACAGAGTCTGACTGGGGATGTTAAGAAATGATACAAAGGCTTATGAGCTGCTTCAGTGGTCAACCTTACAACGTTTCAAAGAAGTTTTTTGGACAGATGGGAGGTAAATAAAAATCATCTCCAGATCTTGTCAGAATACGAAAACATCAAAAGGAATCAAGGAGAGACAGTACAAGACTACTGCACCCACTTCAACAATCTGTACAATGTGATTCCAGCTGAAATTAAACCCCCACAAGGTTTGTCACTGATAAAATTCCCTGACGGTTTCTACGCTGATATGTCATATCAATTAAGGGAAAGAAACTCCACCACCTTGGAGGACATGCAGAAAAGTGCAATAAGTGTAGAGGCCAACCTGCTGGCTAAAAGGGCACGACAAAGAACTGAAAGGAGAGTCACGATTAAAGAGGAACCTTCCACATCTTCTTCTGATTCCAAACTAGATTCCTTAACTAGAGCAATGGAGAGGATGATGGAGAGACTTACTGTAGTCGAAAGAAATCCTTCTAGAGAAAACTAACCTGCTCCACAAATTCAGAATCCTAACTTCAGAAGAAATCCTCCTCAAATCAGGCAGAGAGATCCTAGAAATCAAAGAGAATAGAGCGGTCCTGATCAACAGATCAGACCACCCCTATAGGAAAATTATGCCGATGAAGGTGAAGAAGTAATTGAAGAATTAGAAGACACACACATAAACCTCATGGGAATTCACAATAACGAAGCCATTTTTCTTACTCAGGAAGAGCAAGAACTTTTCCTTCTTTCTCAAACAGAGTTGATTGAGGAAGCCGAAGAGACTGAACAACAGGCATTTGAAAATGCCATTATGGAGGTACACAAGCAGTACAATCTGTGAAGTAAAAAGACAGATGAAAATTCCCCAAAAAAGATAACCGAAACAAAGAAAACAGTCGAAACCAAGAAAGCTCCTGAACCTTCTACCAAGCAGATACTCGAGAAAGGTAATGATGAAAATCCAACAAAAAGAAACCCTACCATTTTACAAAGATCAACACAGACTGAGGTTTCATCAACCAACTGACCAAATACTTCCACCCAGAAAACTATGGTGGATAGATCAGAATTGCTGAGCCAAAGCAGAGCACCTACTCCTTTCAGCCTTGAAGGGGAATTAGCCAAAGTGAAAATTCCCATTCCCCTTTTTGAGTTGATGAGTAAGAACGCTTACCGATTGCAGGTGATCAAAGTGCTAAGCATTGAGCCTGATATAGGCATGAAGGCCTTAACCGTTGGATCTACGAATCATTCAGACACGGTAAATATTATCGATGATCAACCTGAACTCCTGTTTGGCCCTGAAGTTGATGGTCAGACTGACACTGGTGTTGTCACTCCTTTTTACATCAGCCTTAATATACACAACCTGATTCTGCACAATGTTATGTTAGATTCAGGTGCTTCCCATAACTTGATGCCTAAAGCAGTGATGGAAAAATTGGGACTCGAGGTCACTAGACCTTACAAGGATTTACACTCTTTTGACTCCAACAAAGTCAGATTTATCGGGTTGATCAAGGACTTATGTATCACCCTAGTTCAGATTCCAGCAAAAAGCATGGTTATGGATGTGGTAGTCGCGGACATTCCCCCAAAATATGGTATGTTGCTGTCCAGGTCTTGGGGGGCCAAGTTGAAAGGCACTTTACAGTTGGATATGTCATATGCCACCATCCCAATATTTAGACAACAGAGAAGACTGTACAGAGAGACGCTGATGAAATATATGGTCAGTAGCCAGGAAAATCCCCACAACTATCCCCTGTACTCTGCTCACTCTGATCTAGATTCCTTCATCCTGTATAATGATGGTGATATGGGAGAACAAATTTCTCAGCTGGAAGAAGATACATTTGACCTGAATGAAGGCCAAGAAATCACTGAGGCAAAAGGGAAGAAACTCGTAATAAGTGAAGAATTGCCAGCAGATTTCTGGAGCATGGACTTCGATGGAGCTGTAAGCAAAGAAGGAGTTGGAGCAGGAGTTTGGTTGCACAATCACAAATCTAGGTATTCAAAAAACCATTCTTACAAACTGAATTTTCAATGCACTAACAACATAGCAAAGTACGAAGCTTTGATGCTCGGTCTGAAACTACTAAAGAAGGTTGGTGCCAAACAAATCATGGTAATAGGTGATTCTGAATTAATTATCAAACAAATTAAAGGTGAGTAGGCAACAAAACATCCTAGGCTTATAGCTTATAGAAATGCTGTTTTGGATTCCCTTAAATGTTTCACTGAATTTGATTTGTAGGTGATGCCCAGGGGACAAAATATTTTAGCAGGTGGGTTAGCTATGTTGGCAGCTACATGCAAGAAACCTTTTCGTTCCACTCACCCATACACGATGGAGGTGAAGTGCAGACCTACTGTCCTGGACAACATCAGATACTGGAAGGTATTTTGGAACAATGATCAAATTGAAGATTTTCTACAATGTAAAAATGATTTAGAGTGTACAAACATAGACATAGAAAATGATGATGAAAATGTGGACAAATCTATTTTTGGAAATGACAGTGTAAATAAAATATATTCAAAAGAGTTAGGTGAAGATGAGATAGAGTCTGATTTTTTACATTTAAAGAGTAATGTTTTGCCTAGAGGTTTAGTTCCGTTAGAAGACTTATTTGATTTTAATGATGTAGCTAAAAAACCTAAAATTGAAGCCAGTGGCAAAGAGGTTGAAGACTGTAACATAGGGACAGAAGAGAAACCCAGGATAGTAAAACTTTCCAAATCCTTACCTCCTAAGTAGAAACTCAAATACATTGAACTTTTCAAGGAATACACGGACGTGTTTGCTTGGGGATATGAAGATTTAAAATCTTATGATATGAGCATCATACAACATAGGATCCCGATAAAAGAAGATCAAAAACCTTTTAGATAGAAACTCAGGAGAATCAATCCCAAGTTACTTCCCCTGATAGAAAAAGAAATTAAAAAGATGTATGATGCTAAAATCATAGTCCCCTTGCGATTTTCCAAATGGGTTTCAAATCTAGTCCCAACCCAAAAGAAAACTGGGGAAATTAGGCTTTGCATTGATTTTCGAAACCTGAATAAGGTTTCCCTAAAAAACAACTACCCATTGCCAAAAATGGACCACATATTACAAAAGGTAGTTGGATCCAGTTGAATCTCCTTACTGGATGGTTTCTTGGTCTATAACCAGGTGCTCGTCCACCCATATGACCAAGAGAAAACAACCTTCACGATGCCTTGGGGTACCTTCATGTACGTGAAAATGCCTTTCAGGTTGATGAATGCTGGGGCCACTTTCCAAAGAGCGATGGACATCACTTTTGTGGAAGAACTTGGCAAATTTATTGTCATTTATCTGGATGACGTAACTGTTTATTCCCATTCCGATGACGAGCACTTACGACATATCAGACGAGTGTTTGAGAAATGTAGGAAATTTGGGATTTCTCTGAATCCTAAGAAAAGCCTTTTCGGATTAGAGGAAGGTAAACTATTGGGGCACATAATCTCTAAGGATGGAATTAAGATAGATCCCAACAGAATAGAAGCCATTCAAAAACTGGAACACCCAAGGAATATCAAAGAGTTACAATCTTTCATTGGAAAAATAAAATTTCTGAGAAGATTCATACCTAACCTGGCTGAGCTTCTCAGGAACATCACAAACATGATAAAAAATGACACAAAAATAAAAAGGGACTCTGAATCCAAGCAGTCTTTTGAACAAGTTAAACATGCACTCACACATGCTCCAATCTTGATCAGTCCTGACTTCACCAAGTATTTTTACCTTTTTTCTTTCGCTTCTGAACATACCATTGCAACAGTATTACTACAGAAAAACAATGAAGGGTATGAACAACCCATAGCCTTTTTCAGTAAATCTTTAAGAGATGCTGCTTTGAATTATAAAATAATGGAGAAACAAGCTTTTKYYCTGGTAAAATCCATAAAGGATTTTAGAGTATATATTCTCCATTCCCACACCATYGCATACRTTCKGAACGYAGTAGTRAAGGACATTTTAACCYAGGACAATCYAGATGGCAGAAGAGGAAAATGGATTGCTATCATTCTGGAGTATGACATAGAGATTAAGCCTACTAAACTGATTAAAGGTCAAGGTCTAGCAAAGTTAATGGCTGAATCCAATTTCCATGCTCTTGATATTAATTTCTTAGCTGCAGTAGATGAACAGGGAGAGCAGGCGACTCCAAGCGTGAAAGAGGTATTATGAACTCTCCATGGTACGCAGACCTGATATTTGTTTTTCATAACTTACAAGCTCCCCATGGTCTGACCAAAACTAAAGCTAGGTTTTTGAAATTGAAAGCATTAAAATTTTGCATTCTAGAAGGAAATATTTATTGGAAGGATCCTAGAGGTATTTTGTTGAATTGTCTGTTAAAGGATGAAGCTAACAAAGTATTGCAGGATTTTCATGCAGGAGACTGTGGTGGTCACCTGAGCTGGAAGACCACAGCTAATAAAATTCTCATATCTGGGTTCTATTGGCCTACACTATTTGTTGATGTGCATCAGAAGGTGACTTCGTGTCATAAATGTTAGGTGTTCGAGGGCAAAAGGAAGCTCCTCCGTTTGCCCCTGAAACTGATCTCTGTTGAAGCTCCTTTCCAACAATGGGGATTAGAATTTATCAGATAAATACATCCTCCCTCTTCAAGCCAACACAACTGGATTCTTACTGCTATAGACTATTTCACAAAATGGATCGAAGCTATACCAAGCAGTCAAGCTACTGATTCTGTCATTATTAAATTTATAGAAAATAATATCTTGTCTCGTTTTGGGTGTCTTAGAAAGATTATAACTGACAATGCAGCTGCTTTCCGATCTAAGAAGCTCATAGATTTTTGCAACTAGTATCATATTGGTTTGGGACATTCCATAGCTTATTACCCTCAGGGAAATGGGTTGGCAGAGTCATCCAATAAAACTCTGGTGAATATTATCAAGAAGACGTTGCAAGAAAACAAAAATTCATGGCATAACAAGATGGTTTTCGCACTATGGGCCGACAGACTGACCACCAAGAGGTCAATTGGTATGTCCCCATATCAGTTGGTCTATGGCACTGCAGCAATTTTTCCTACCTCCTTAGGGGTTCCTGTCATGAAACTACTGCAAGAGATGCAAGATGAGTCAAACAAATCCCAAAGAAGGATAAGCTAGATGATCCACTTGCAGCAGTCCAGAGAAGAAATATAAAACAAAACTCAGGTGGTCCATGAGAGCATAAAAAAGATATTTGATAAAAGAACTAAAGAAGATGACTTTGAGCTTGGTGACCTGGTTCTAAGATGGGATGCCCGAAATGAAGATAAGGGGAAGCATGGAAAATTCGACAGTTTATGGAAGGGACCTTACATAATTCATGCATTCAGAGGGAATAATGCTTTCCTTCTCAACAAAAATGATGGGACCAATCTGCCAGGAGGACCTGTGAATGGCAGAATGATGAATCACTATTCACCTCCTCAATAGGTACCTTCAGTCACACCTTTCCATTGTACAAATCATTTCATTTTTCTTACAAGTTTTGAGTGAATAAATTTGATTAGATGGCTGAAGCCCGCAGAGAAGGCCCTAAGCCACTGAACATTGTCATCAAATTTTAAAAAATAAAACAAATCATACAACAAAGGCAACTGTGGAGAAAGATTTTCAGAACATCAAAAAACATGATTCTTGGCACTTCACAAGGAGAGTACCATCCCCAGGTGGAGCCGCTGTTATAACCCTATAATTTATAGGATCAACTGGTGACTGAAATTTTTTATCCTTTTATTGTTTTGGTTGTCAAATGATTTTTCATTCTGCAAATAATTTGAGAAAAAAGAAAAGAAAAAAAAAAGAAAAAGAAAAGAAAGAAAAAGAAAAAGAAAAGAAAGAAAAAGAATAAAAGAGGGCATAAAATAAATTCAATAAAGCCCCATGCAATAACAAATATTTGGTCCATACAGTTTAAGCATGGACAAGTCCTTTAAATTGATGTTGATAGGAGTAGTGAATAAGCTTGGGTAAATTGTTTAATCTTAGCCAAGTGAATTAGGTTAGATAGTGAATAAATTTAACCAAATTGCCTAATCTTGGTCAAATAACCCCAGGGTAGATTATTTTCTTAGTCCAACAGTTTAATCTGGGCTAAATGTCATAGGTAATTAGGTTAGAACATAGGGTAGTTTGCTTTATCTTAATAAAACAGGCACGATGGTCGATGTTGAACCATATCTTTGATGTTTTAAAGGTTGTATGTCTAACCCCCATGGTGATAAAAACAAAGAAAGATTGGGGGAATCCACATAATGAACTTATCTTAAGTTTTGGAACATGACTTTGCACTCACAGATTAAAGACAACACATAGATGAACGGTTGAAGTGCTGGTGCCCAGATCTACGGTTGACAATTTTTTTCAGACCCCCTAGACCGTTCTACCTTTAACAGTAGGGGGGTTCAAAATCATGTATAAATAAGGCACACATCTCAATGGCTGAGGCGTCGGCGCATAGTTCCACGGTTGAGATTGAATTCTAGACGCCCCCGACCGTTTTTCTTTAAATGGTGGGGGGGGGGGGTCCGCAATGTTGGTTAAACATCGCGCTCAGATCTACGGTCCAACGACAAGTGCACTGATGGACGGATGATGATATTTTTCGGACCCCCCCGACTGGTCTGCTTTTAACGATGGGGGGGGGTCCAGAATGGAGTGATTTTCTGGCAGGCCCTTCTTCTCTACGTGGAAGGAATCCATTGGTTCAAACTCCCACTGCGTACCATTTTCTGACATACCCCCATCACCCCATGACATCATTTTCCACTTTTCCCTAAGGGTCACGTCTCATAACTCTATCAGTCCATTCCCCCTGTTCACCCGTTACAAGTCCCTTCACCATGGTCATTTCCACAATCAACACCTGCCACATCACCCGATCATATTCATCATTCATTATTACCCGCCATCTCACGCTCTAAAAGACCCGTTGGCCATTTATTACTGCCTAACTTATCCGTTAACCTATTGACCTGTCTCCCGCGCCCAACGGGTATCTGTTTGCTCAAAACTACCTTTTTCCCTTCATTCTCCAATTGCTTACTGTGTTGTCTCACTAGAGAATATTTTTACCCGTTTTCTCTCTGTTTCAGTCAACCGTCCAAAACCACAGTCATCCCCACTAACGTTTGTTTGACTTGCAGGTGTTTTCACAATGATGGTGCCAAAATCAAAGAAAGCAGAAGCCGAGGAAAATCCTTTCCTCCTGCCTCCTGTCAACCTCGACAGGATCCATTTGGCCAACAAGGATCATTTAATCGCACACACCAGGTGTGAATTTGACTTTGCGGAATTGTAGTCATGGCTCAAAGAGGTTTTCTTAGATCAGAGTGATGAAATTGGGCTCTGTGAGTCCAACCTTCCTCTGTATCTTTTCCCCCAGGTTCACCATTTCCCTGAATTCGCCCTTAAATGCCAAGCTCATTACCTCCCCGACCAGAGAGCCATAGTTTCTTCATCAGGAGAAAATCTGTTCTTCATTACACCAGAAGCCATTGATCAGATGATGCAGATACCCAGAGCTAAATCTACATCCCCTTTCAATCTCGAAGTCATCACGAAGCTGTACCAAAAACTATCATTCCCTCAGAGAGCCCAGATTTTCGAGCTTTTCCTCCCTCAGGCTGCTCAGCTCCCCAAGACAAATCCCCCATACCCTTCCTCCCTATTCTTAGTAAATGGAAACCAAATCATTTTTTCACTTTGTGCTTTGATGGGTTATTTTTTCGATCAATGGGTGGACGAACCCATATTGGGTTTTCTATCCATTTTCTCCACAAAAGAAAAACCCACCACACAGTTCAATTACAACACTTTCCTGGCGGATAGTATTCACGAGAAGTTCTTAAATTTCACTTCAGAAGGCATGTTCCAGTATTCCTCAATACTGGCTTACATGTTCAATTTCTTTCAAGCAGATAGGTTCTCCTTTTCAATGCAGAAAATGGACGTGGATGGGAGGTCGCAGGCGGTAACAGTTTGGAATTCACTACTTAGACAAAATTCGACAGAGTTCAATTTCAAACATTTTATCGAGCAATTCTACCATCCTGTGGTGATTATACTCAGTGGAAGACCTGAACCAAGGATAAATGAGGAGATTCATAGGATTTTACATCTCTCATACCTTACAAAGACTGGAGACTGGTATCTTTACCAAAATCACACCGAGATCAGAGTATATGGATGTGAGTTGGCTCCATACAAATTGCCCAAGTATCTACCCGTGAGGATATTTTCCCTGGAGTATATAAGGCAAATGATTAACTCAGATGACATACATTTTGTGTCTCTGAAAAAGAAACAACAGCTTAGAATTAAATGGAAAATAGGGTCTTTCATCTGCAATAGCCGAGGCGCCGGGGAGGAAGCAGACAAACTGTTGAAAGAAATGAAGTTTCATATTAGTTTCCTATGGCACTATGATTTGTGTGGGATAATTTCTGAAATGAGGGTTAAAAATAAAAATATTCCATATGTTCATACACCCAAGCCCGAGATAGAGAAATTCACAAATCAAACAGAATGGGAGCTGAAGACTCTGGTAGAGATAGAATAGCAGGAACCTTCAGTCACCATCTCATAGACAACTACACCACAGGTTCCCAAAGAGAAAATATCTAGGAAGGATACTTCACCTTCTGTCACAGAAGTCTCGGCTGAAGATTTCCAATCAAACACCAAAAGGCTAAAAGCCAATCACACACCTGACACAACTGGTGAAAAGGGAATCCAATCCACTGAAACTATGAAAGATGATCGGTCACTTCTTAGCACAATAAGCAAGTAGATCATGTCTACAGTCTTGCCTAAGAATCCCATGAATACTCCACCAGTCAACCAGTGGAGCAAAGTAAGACCAAAATTGAGTGTTTTTGAGAAGTATGACCCGATCAAAAAGAAAAATTAGACACTGACCAACAGTACTTATGCTCAGTTTTGGAAATAGACTTCAACTGCATAGAATAGACTGTTGTCTGCATTCAATACAGAGAAGGGTAGAATTCACATGGATTTTCTGCAAGCACAGGTGCCAGACTCGAAATCCATCACTGATTACAAAAGAGAAACATTCAAGTTTCATACTAGAGATGTGCATCCCGCTGATCAGATGGATCTGCACAGGAAAACTGGAGAAATGGTTTTCTCCACGTTGGAAAATGATTCTATTGTGGCTGCTAAATTACAGGTATCTCTGAGCAATGTTCAGACACATCTGAAATTAGAAAAGATATCATCCTTTGCAAAAGATAATAGAATTAAGACATTGGAAGAATTGGTCCTCAAGATCGGGTATGACCCCTCGAATGTGAAAGCAGTTGAGGAGATTTTAAAAAAGAAAAATGCCGATATAGCATCTCTGAGGAAATAGTTTAAACTGCCACCAACGAAAGATGCACAAGCAAAGGAGATAGCCGAGATAGAAGGTGAAAAGGATGAGATGCTCAAGTTGATCATGGAGCAGAATGCACAGTTGAAAGAGATGGAAGCAAAACTAGAAAGGTTATTGAAAGAGAAGGAACAATAAAATCCCATGGAAGTCATTCCATTGACTGCAGTTCCACTCACAGGAGTAAGCACAACATCTGCAGTAGAGATTCCCTCAGCAAATCCACTGACAGCTCTGGAGAAGACAATAGAACTAGAAAAATCCATGGAAGAGATGAATTTGCAAGAGACCGAGATTAGAAGACTTAATAAGGAGGTTGAGAACCTTCAGGAACTCAAGTCTTCTTACCAAACCAACTAATCCAAGGATAAACAAACATCAGACAAGATCAAACAGGAATTGCAACAACTTCATAAGCAAACAGTGGTAGGAAAAACACTTGCTGAGGTCAAAGAAAGTGTCTGGATGGATATCACCAAGTCCATAAATGAAATTTGGCCTATGGTACAAATCATGTTCGATCAAAATGAACTAGTGCAAAGAAACAAGGAGGCTATTGAGAAAATAAGAGCAGAACTGGGAGAGATTCCCACAGAAGCCACCGAGATCATTAAATTCCTGAATTAAAAAACTAGAGAAGAGTTAGAGGATTTGAAAATTGAAGATAGGATAGAAAGTATCCTCGAGGTCAAAAGGGTCCTAACCAAAAGAGGACTGATTCTACACCTGGAGGAAAAATTCCCGACTATGGACATAGGAGTACAAATATTTTTCAACAAAATTGAATCTTTGCAGAACAAAAGCCTCCCTGGCTTAAGGGTCATAAATGACAAGTTGATGACACTGTCTGATTATAAAAAGAAATTAGCCACCGTGGCTAACGATAGTTCAAAATTCTCGGGAATCCAGGAAAGTATCACAGGCAAGGCGTTCTTAGAAGCTTTACAGTCAGACATCAACATACAACACGAGATCTGGTACATCTTCATCGTCAAGCCAACTTTTTCCAAGTATACAGAGATGGATGAAGTATACCGAAGACTACTCAAAGTCAACATTCCCAGTCACCTTCGATGGGAAGAGTTATGCAATTTGATTGAATAAGAGCTAAGGTGTCCAAGCCCAGTCAGCAATCCAATTAGGCAAAGTCATGCAGAGGACTCACCAATAATTTACCCCAGAAATCAGCGTGAAGATTTCAACACATCATCAAACAGTTCCTGAATTTTTGTATCTTGTTGAGTTAGTTAGCTAAA
>JASDQU010736714.1:222615-238781 GCA_032191745.1 Picea mariana | reverse complement strand
AAAGGAAGATCCCCCTACAGGTCAAGGTAGACGATGCAGAAAGGCTTGGGAAAGTGTATAAGTGGTAGTCGATGGTTTCTAAGAGATAAGAACAACTGCAAAGAATGGTGTACATGCCCGAGACATAAGAACAAGTCAAGCATATATGTACAATGTTAGATGGAAAAGAAAGTTGAGCTTGTTGTCCCTAATTGCAACAATAAATAGCAATGTATATCGGCGAAGAAATAAGTATTAAAGTTGCTAAACAATTGCTATAAGTCCAACAAAAGATGCTAGAGATAAGCTAGATAAACACTAGTGATACTCAAGAGTGAAAGCATAAGAATTTAGTAGTGAAACAATATTGTAATAAAATATGTTTGCAGAGACGTTTTGTAGCCTTATGGATGTAGAAAAATTGTTTTTGCAGTAGTAAATTCAACCACCAAAACTCACAAAGAATCCACCCAAAAGTTGTGCTAGACCAAGTAGATAAGTGTGGAAAACTCTTAGCAAATTTTGACGGGTGAAAAACAAGTTATAAATGAGAATGTGTTAGGGTTTATACATCCCTAATGGTTGTAGATGAAGTTTTATAACAACAAAAAGAAGTATTTAATCAAATATCATGCCCTAGTGGCTCAATCAAGCTTATAGAGCAAAGAATTGATTCCAACTTAGACAACCTTCAAATCATAAAATTTCATGTCAACCAATGCAATATTTTATTTCTCCAATGCAATTATATTATTTCCTTTAGCTATTGGGTTATGGAGTCAAGTAAATAAAGAGATAAACAATGCTATCCCCTTGGGGGTGTAAACCATCTTACTCCCCAAGGCAAGCAAGTGCAAAGCTAGGAGATACTAGGAGGGTGTAAGCCCTTTTACTTCTCCTAGTAAAACCTTGTGAAACATATCACTTCTAGACAAAATGATAGATAATGGTGGGGTTGAAAATCCTTATACTCCCCAAGAAATCTAGGAAATAAAACTTGTGACTGAGCAATTAAACATCGACAAGATAAATCCTTACCTAGTCCAAGAAATGACCAGATAAACCTCTCCTTACCAAGATAAATCCGCCACACATGCCAAAGAAAACCTCCAAGAAGGGTATCCCACTACTTGTTCCACCAATAGCATAAATAGACCAAGACAAAAAGCATAAGAGAGAGAAGGTTTCTCAAGGAGGGTTCAAATTTCAGCCAAATACTTCTCACAATGGGAGAGTTATGTTATGAAATGAGATTCACATGATCTCTATTTATACAAAATGTTTAAAACATAGTTTGTCTGCTTAGTTAGGGTAAAACATAAGACAAGGGGTCAAAAACCCTTATTTTACCCCTTAAACCAAATAATAATATTTAATTTACACTTTTTTCACATTAGAAACCCTAAAATAAGATGACGACACCCCTTTAGGGAGACGTTTTGACACTTGGAGCAAGTCATTGGAGTTGGGGAAGCATGGTTAGGCCTCCAAAGGCCACTTGTCATCCACACAAGCCTCTTCTTCATGGTTCAAATCCTTTTTCCTTCAAAACGTGCCATGTGTCAATGAGGACTACCTCCATCACCACCAAACCCTAGCCCTAGATGACACCAAGCCTCAAGAAGTGACGTTTTTTCCCTCCTAGGAAAATTGTTTGGCATGTGAGGGATAGGTTATGTATTCCAAGGTGTCTTCTAGGCCTCCAAAGGCAAGTCATCATGATCTGACATGTGGACCCTTGGAATCCAACTTGTTGGCTTCAAGCCCCATGGAATCCCAAGCTAGGCTTATTCTTCCAAAACTGTCCACCAAACAAGGTTCTACAAAACAAATAGCCACGCCCTCCAAGGATATCAAGTCAAAATATCATGGAAAGTGAAAACTGCATCTAATAAGAAAGGCACCTAAACATGTGCATCAAAACTACCTCATCAAATTAAACAAATGCTCCAAGATCCTATGCAATTGACCAAGTTTAGGTATGGGAGGGGTTTCATAAAAGTCCCATTGAGTAGACCAAAACCCTCAAGTAGGGAATGCTCCCAAGGATGCCCCTTCAAGGTCATGTAGTGGATGATGAGGTGGATAGGGGGTTAGAATTCATAGGTCAATGTGTTTCATGACATATAAGGGCTCACATTATCTCATTTATGGGTGCCTTTGTAGGGGGTGTGTTGCACCTTCTTCCTCAATGCAACCTTTTTCCAAACCCATTTATTTCCATTCATTAATTGATCAATGATCGAAACATGTGTGCACTCCCAATAGTGAATCAATTAGCTTCGGGGGCAGTAACACAATGTCACTTGAACAAAGAGGTCCACAAAGTTCCATAGGGGTAACCATATAAAGCGTTGTAACACACTTGTGTTAGTCTTGTATTCAAGTGGGATATTTATTATGTGTTTGATAATGTGCAAGTCTTCAATTATTTTAAGGGAATCAACTCATTGTTCTCAAGAAATGTCTGGGTGAGCATCCAGGAGATTTATATTTTAGGCTCTTATCTTTTGCCAACAACCATCCCCCCGGGCCTTCAGTTCCTTCTTCCCATGAAATGAGGTACATGCCCTTCTTGGGTCACTAAATTCAAAGGGCCTAGAAGAGGGCAATGTGATGGGAATGCAATGAGAGGAAAGTGGTAAATATGGTTGGGAATGGTACGATGACCCCTCAAGGGTGTTAGAAAAAAGGGTGTGCTCGTTTCACCATAGACAATATAGCAATATTGTCACCCAACCATAGGCACAAAGCCACCCCCGAGCACCTTAACCTTGGTAGATACAATAATTCTGGTAGCATACCAATAGCCAACCAAGGCTAGTGCACCAAGCAAGGATAACCAAAGACTAAGCAGAAAGTTCAAACCAATAACCCAAGATAAGATCACTACTGCAACAATTGCAGTTCTCCTTCACTCATGCACACTTCTTGTCCTTATGCAGTCGTGAGTGAGTGAGTGACAAATGAGATCTAGCTCCCTTTATTTATACTGCTCCATCTTGGGTCGACTTCTCTTCTTGGGGACTAATAACTCAATCTTAGTTTATTCTATTAAGTCGACTTGTCTTCTAGGGTTATTATCCAAAGCCTTAGGGTTTCTCTTGCTTACCGAAATATTCTAGTCTCGTCAAAGGTTACACATGGAGGTTAATACCTTCCGCAACTACCATAATATCAACACTCCCTCCTAGCTAGGGAGGTATTAAAGGAAATGGTCTTGAGCACAATCAAACCATTCAACTGGTAGCATCATCATAGCTACACATGCTATCTCATGATCAAATCACGAGCACCATCATCATTTATCGAACTAGATAGTCTCCATGGTAATTAGAACAATGCCATTTAATAGAACACAATTGTGTCTATACATAGTAGTATACAACTACTTCCAGGTGGTACAAAACCACTCTCAGTAGCACACTGCTACTAACCATTGACACACAGTCACTACCAGTGGATCACATCCACCACAGTAGCATACAAATATTGTCTAGAGACATACAGTCTCTACAACAATCATATCATCTAATATCAATCTGCATAAACAATATCATGATATAAATTGAGTCATTTGGGCCATTCCTCCACTCGCATCTATGAGATCTAGAAGAGCATTTGCCCTAAGAAAGTAACACATCAGCCATGGGCTATCTCGACTATTCTTCCCAAGCATAGAAGAATAATTGTCCCTGGTTTATGAGCCTAGACCATTCACCTAACTGGGTCATTCCTACAACACTAATCATAGTGCAACCTAGAGAGAATGAGTCTGCCCTAGGGAATGTCTATCCCTGATTGTTGAACCTAGACCATTCACCTAACTAGGTCATTCCTCTGACACTAATAATAGTGCAACCTGAAGAGAATGAGTATGCCCTAGGGAATGACTATCCAGACCATTTCCTAAGGAAATGGTTGTCACGCACAAACCTCAAAAACATACCATTCTTCGAAACTGCTTACAACTGTGAACTTCAAAGGAATGACTACCCAGTGAGGCATACCATTCTACTTGACCACTACTCAGAGTGACTGCCAAGAAGAATGATTGTCCTAGACCATTCCCCATATTGGCCATAAGGGGAATCGTCTTCTATGGTACATCAAAAATCTATCGGACCATTTTCATTACGAAAATTATTGTTCGATCTAGACCATTTTCCGAACTAGAAAATGCTTATCCGTCAGAAATATCGAATCACTTTCCATACTAGAAAGGAACTTCCTAACCTAGACCATTTTCCAAACTAGAAAATGGTTGCCCATGAATCAATAACATATCAATGTTCCCTCCCAACCTAGGTAGCCATCTATTCCCTTTCAACTAAGGGAGTTATATCCACGAGCCCCATCTTGTCCCTTAATATGAAAAATTTATCCTGGACAAAGGCTTTGTCAAAATATATTCTACCTGCTCGTCTGTGGAGATATACCGGAGTTTCACTTCTCCTTCTTGGACTTTATCACGAGTAAAGTAGTATTTGATCTCAATATGTTTTGACTGGTCATGAAACACTGGGTGTTCTGATAACCTCATACAACTTTGATTGTCACAGTATATTATGGTCGAATCTGGTACCAGATCAAATAATCCAGAAATCAACTTCCTTAGCCATATTGCTTCGGTACATGCCTCACATGTTGCGATATATTCTGCTTATGTTGTGTTGAGTGCGATAGACTTTTGTTTCCTACTGGCCCATGATATCATAGCAGAGCCCAAACTGAAACACATCCCTGAAGTACTCCTTCTGTCTTCTGCACTCCCTGCCCAATCTGAATATGTGAATCCATGAATCTATACATCAGTGGATGAGGTGTATCTTAAACCATAGTTTAGCATCCCACAAATATATCTTAGAACATGATTTGCAGCTATCCAATGCTCATGTATGTGTTCCACCTGGAACTGGCTTAAAGTGTTTATAGCAAAGCAAATATCTAGTCAAGTATTCACTAGATACATCAACGACCCAATCAATTGCCGATATAGGGACATGTCTACTGGATCAGAATATGAGTCTCTTACTTTTCTTATATCTGTGATCATAGGAGTGGCCATGGATTTGCAATCCATCATTCCAAATTTCTGAAGAATCTTCATTGCATACTTTCCTTGTCCAAGGAATATTTCACCATGCTTCTTCCTTACTTCTAGTCCCAAGTAATATTGCACAAGACCAAGATCTTTAATATCGAATTCAGAAGCTAATTCCTTCTTACACTGGGTGATGAGAGACTCTACACCTGTCAAGAATAAATCGTTGACATACAGTAGTAGAATCACAGGTGCATTGTTCACAACCTTGTAGTAGATATTTGGATCTGCATGACTCTTAGAGAAACCAAGTCTTATTAAGTAATTGTTAATTCTGGCATACCAAGCTCTTGGATCTTGCTTGAGTCCATACAAGGATTTCTTTAATCTGCAAACATGAGTGTCTCTGGGATGTACCTCAAAACCTTAAGGTTGTTTAATGTACACTTCTTCTTCAATTGCTCCAATGAGAAAAGTTGTCTTTACATCTATTTGATGTAGATTCCATCCAATGGAAGCAACAAGACACGTAATGGCTCTAATAGAAGTATATCTGGAAACAAGAGCAAAGGTTTCGTCAGAATATTCTCCCTCCTTTTGGGAGAACCCTCTAGCTATGAACCTTGCTTTGTATTTGTGCATGCTTCTGTCTACTGCATGTTTGATCTTATAGACTCATTTTGAAGTTACCACTGATTTTTCCTTGGGTCTAGGCACGATTTCCCACACGTCATTTTTCATGATAGACTGGTATTCTTCTGTCATGGCTTCCTTCCACTATTTCTTCTGAGTTGCTTCTTCAAATGTGGTGGGTTCTTCATTTATAAGTTTTTTCATACATGCTACATAATTGGAGAATCTTTTGGGCTTCTTGCTTTCTCTGAAAGTGCCACTTGGAGCTTTGAGTCTTTCTGATACTTGTAGAGTAGCTTCAAGCCAAGCTGGATGTTTTCTGGTTTTGGGTACAATGAACGATTCAATAGGTTCACATGGTTGCATTGGATGATCAAGTTGTTTTGGTTCTTCATTCTGACTTTTTGGAAGACATGTGCTTTCTTCTTTAGGTTCTTCATATTCTTCTTCCATGGATTCTTCTAAATATTTATTGAAAGCCATCTTCTAATTGAAGGTTACATATCTGTTGAATTCAATATTATGTTGTTCTCGAATATAGATTATGTATGCTTTGGAAGATTCACTATATCCAAAAATTATGCCCTTATTTCCCGAGGGTTCTAGTTTCTTCCTTTTATCCTTGGGGATATGAATGTAAATAGGGCACCCAAAGATTCTTAAGTGTTCCACATTAGGTTTCATTCCTGAGAAGGCTTCTTCTGGAGTCGGGTACTCCAATATGCAGTGGGGACTTCTATTCTGAACATATATTGTTGTCATGGTTGCTTCTCCCCATAAGTACATGGATAAACCTTGATCATTCATTAGTTCTTTCACAATTTCTTCAATGGATCTATTCTTCATTTTTGCTGCACCATTTTGTTGAGGATTATGAGGAACTGTTAGCTCCCTCCTAATCCTTGTATATTTGCAAAAGGCAACAAATTCCTTGGATGTGTATTCTCCTCCATTATCTGTTTTCAAAGTCTTGATTTTCTTGCTTATGAGGTTTTCTATTTCTACTTTGAATTCTTGAAACTTGTTGAAAACTTCATCGTTTGTCTTCAGGAGATATAACCAAGTCTTTCTTGAGTAATTGTCTATGAAGGTTACATAATAAAGAGAACCTCCTAGAGATTTGACTGGCATCAGACCACAAACATCTGAATGTATTAGATCTAGAATTTCCTTAGATATATTATCGCTACTTGAGAATGGATTCTTAAAATTTTTACCAAGTGCAGATCCTCTGCAAATTCCTTCATGTGTAGATTGTAGTTCTGGTATTCCTTCAACCATTTTCTCGAGGAAAGGTAATGCTTGATAGTTAAGATGAGCATACCTTCTATGCAAAAGTTCACTGGGATTGACTTCATCATGTACAAGAGCTTCATCATTACATTCTAGTAATTTGTATAATCTGCCTTCACGAGTTCCAATAACTCTAGCATTCTCTATGCTGGAGTCTCTAGACCAAGATAGTACTTCACCATCTACAAAGGATATTCTAATATTTCCTTTGTCTTCTAGGAAAGATATAGATACAAGATTATTTTCTAAACTAGGTACATATATGACATTACTCAAATGAACATTGTTACTTGATTCCAATTTGATGGAGGCTTTACCAATTCCTTTGACTGGATAGGTGTTCTTGTCTCCAAGTTCTACCTTGTAGAATGTCTTCTTTTCATTCAGACTAGAGGGTTTGACCCGATCTCCTATCATATGCCTGGAAGCTCCACTGTCAATTATCGACATGCCATCTTCAAGAGTTCTTGTAAGATCTGAATAATGTAGATGATCTATCTTTTCATTCATGATTTCTGTTGATTGATAGTTGGTCAAACTTTGAATTTGACTGGTCAAACGTTGACTTTGACCCAAAATCTCAACCTTGACGTTTTTGCCTTCTGAGAGTGCCAATAGGTGCACTAGACTAAGGCACACTAGAATATCCTCTCCTTGAGTAAAGTGTTCCATCATAAGGTGTTGGGCAAGAGGTTTTTAGGGTTTGTAGTTGCACCTGCTAGTAACCCTAGTGGAAGTGCTTTAGTAACTACACCTACTAGAAACCCTAGTGACAATTCTTGAATGAGCTTGATAATTCGATGGCTTAGCTTCCTTCCAGTGGTTATGTTGACTGAAGGAGGTGTGGGCCCATAACCTGTTAGAAAAATGGGTGTGCTCGTTTCACCAAAAACAATATAGCAATATTGTCACCCAACCATAGGCACAAAGCCACCCCCGAGCACCTTAAACTTGACAGACAAAATAATTCCAGTAGCAGACCAATAACTAACCAAGGCTAGAGCACCAAGCAAGGATAACCAAAGACCAAGAAAAAGGTCCAAACCAATAACCCAAGACAAGATCACTACTACAACAGTTGCAATCCTCCTTCACTCATGGACACTTCTTGTCCTTATGCAATCGTGAGTGAGTGAGTGACAAATGAGATCTAGCTCCCTTTATTTATACTTCTCCATATTAACCGACTGGGCCGACTTCTGTTCCTGGGGACTAATAACTCAATATTAGTTTATTCTATTAAGCTAACTTGTCTTCTAGGGTTATTAACCAAAGCTTTAGGGTTTCTCTTGCTTCCCGAAATATTCTAGTCTCGTCAAAGGTTACACGTGGAGGTTAAAACCTCCCGCAGCTACCACAATATCAACAAAGGGATCCATAGTTGCAACCCTTACCCAAAGGTTGGCCACTTACTAGGAAATATATGACACTCACCAAGGTGAAGCATGGTCAAAAGCATAATGTCCAAGAAGGCGTTATATAATCAAAAGCAGCTTAAATAAAACATGTTTAAATGCCTCAAATATTTGGGTGATTACCTACCACAATACCTTACTTGTACCACATGGAGAAAGATCCATGTGCCTTCCATACGCTAGCTGGTGTGGTGGATGTGCTGGCAATGGATCAAAATGTGGTGATAGAGATGGCTTCCATATGTGTAATTGGACACTGCTAGTCATGTGGTCTCTCAACACTCCATATATGCAACCTGAGGGCCTCGAGACATCATCTCCTTAGTTATCCCACAAAATGGGGATAACATGGCTGCAACAAACTACTCTATATCTTTGAATTTAACTTGCATTTCAATTGTGGAAATTTGCTAGTAAGCCATCACTATTTTTCTACTGCTAATTGGTGAACTTTTTGTGGGATTACTTGCTTTTTTTAGTGGTTGAAACTTGTTGCTGTAGAAAATATTTGCTACAGCCTTTGTCTATTACAAGCATATTATGAAAACATGATATAACGACCCTCTAATACCACTAAAGTTTGTGCTAAAGTATTGGGAATTGATCTACATGTTTTGTACTTCATCTCTCAATAAATCTTTGATGCTTTGAGTGGTTAAATCTAGAGTAATTAGCTTTATTCTTTGCTGATATATACTCTTGTTTACTACTTCATTTTAGAACAACAAGATTAACTTGCTTGTCCACTTAATCTTTGAGCTTGTATACTTGTCTCTTCTTGTGTCTCGGGCAAGTGCAACTATATTCTCCAGGTACTCAAGCACTTGGAAATCATTAACCATCTCTGAGACTTGTTTCCAAGACATTCTCCACTTAATATTTTGAATTGTAGGGGTATCACTTCCATGACCTCACTTTCCATCTCATTTCCCCCTAGAGTCACTTGAGATTCCCCCCTTGTGTTGGATTTCTCATTCACTAAAGTGAGGGGAGGGTTTATCTAAGGTGACAGTGGGTAGACTCTCCCACAATTATCGCCATCTCATGGATTGGGTCAGGCTTTGACCAACCTATAGTTTGTGCAATAACATTTTGGCATCGTTGTTGAGGAGGATTTTGAATCCTTTTTCGTGCAATGATGACACTTTGGAAAGCTTTGATCCCAAAGCATTTTCCCGTAAGCTTGTATGGTGACTCCATTTGAAGGAAGTTCCGATCTAGGCAGAAATAAGTGGCCACCCCCCTATTCCACTGGCTCAAAACAAGGTTTCTACCTTGGCAGTTTTTCTACATATTTTCGAGTCCTAAATTTTCGGGGCCATTTTGAGGCCCTAAACAACATTTTTTGGGCCCTCCACATTTAGACTGTAGGATTTAGCCAAAGTGTGATGGTAAAATGTGTAGTCCTCAGATAGACCTTTCAAATGACCTATCGTGCACCCTAAATAGTGATTGTATGCAAAAGTTATGCCCTTGGGAAGTTGGCGTACCAACTACCCCCATCAGGGCCCACAAACCTTTTGAAATTTCATCTTCCAGGGTTAGGGTTTTGGATTTTCTTTATGATAAAAATGTCTCTACAATATCATTCTAAACATCATAATCTTCTTTTGAATGAGCATATCCATCACATATCTTCTCAGAGATAAGTTTCCACCATTCTAGCGAGTCATTCACTATGTAATTTTACAGTTTATGTACATTTTCTCATTAATAAAAATTGTGCATTATTGTATCTTTGTGTTTACTACAATATTTATGTGTATCTCACAATATCTCTGTATATTTCATTGTTATATCTCTACCTTCATTTCATTCTCAAAATAATCTAGATCAGTGGTATTAGAGCAAGCTACTCCTTTTGTTTCTTGTGCATGTCCTCGACGAGGTCAGGATATAGAGAGTTAGATCTCAAGCTAGTTTCCTTTGAAGATAATCGCTCTCACCAGCCCAAGAAGCCTCCCATGGTGGAAGAGTAGAGGAACGTTGGAGCAAAAGATCCCATCAAGTTGTTGCTCGTGGAAGCCCTTTCGCAACAAAGGAACGCGATGTTGGATAATTTTTCCCAAATCCTTCAACGATTTCCGACAATAACATGTGTGTCTTCGTTAAGTAGCTACTTTGGAGATGCTACCCCATTCAAGGTATAGGTTAATTTTGATATTCCCATATTTGAAGGTCAGATCAATGCAGATGCTTTGTAAAAATTGTTAAATTTGCTAGAAGGTTATTTCTTTGTTCATAATTTTTTCGACAGAGAAAAGATCACCTTTGTGCTCCTTAAGGCTCTCTCCCATGTCAAACATTGGTGGGAAACTTACTGAGAGAAAAGTTTCATAGAGGAGTTTGGAATATATGGGGCCAAGCCCACTTGGGATTCTTTTATGGATGTGGTAAAGGAGCAGTATTACCCTGTGGGAAACTATGATGACCAATACATGAGATGGACCACGCTGCATCAAAAGTGGGACCAAATAGTGCCAGAGTGCACAAATACCTTGCACACCAAGCTGGGTATCAAGGACTCTGAGCGACATCTGGTTTTGAAATACCATGGGGCTCTACACTTGTACATCCAAACTGAAATAGAGTTTCTGGACATCTCATCACTGGGAGTTGCTTATAGATATGCTGTTAAAATCGAGTAGAAATTCAAGCAACAAAACAAGTGGGAATCTGGGTCTACAAATCCGCAAAAACCAAAGTATGGTAAAGGAAACCCTAACTCACAGAACAATCAACCTCAAGATAACCAGTCCAAGCCACATGAAAACAAGAACAGTGGGAAGACAAAGGACATTGGGAAGTGGTGTGAATTCCACAAAATCCCTTGGCACAACACCGATAAATGTCGCTCGAAACAGTCATTGGTGGCCGAGCTCAAAGAAACAAAGATGATCCTCGACTTAGAATATGATTCAGACAATAATAAAAGAAGATAGATAATTGATGCATAACCCACTGCTACTGTCACGACCACAATAATCCAACCAAAAGAACCAGAGGATCCTGAGGAGGGGGAGCACCTTTTCCATTCACAGATGTGGGTGAAGGGGACCTTGCTGCATTTTATTGTTGATAGCAAAAGACAAAAGAACCTCAACTCATCATAGGTTGTCAAGAATTTAGATTTGCCAACAACACCACACCTGCAACCATACAACATTGGACGGCTTTTCCAAGGACGAGATCTTCATGTCAGCCAACAATGTTGTTTGTCATACGACATCAATCCCTTCAAGGATGAGGTACTGTGTGATGTTTCCTGATTGAAAGTCTGTGATGTTCTGTTAGGCTATCCATATATGTGGAGGCATCATTCTTTTTATGAGTCTCGACCCCCTAACCCCATAGTTACTCTGGGGGGTCAGTCCTATAAGATACTAGAGGTAGTTCTGACTATTGTCACGAAAAAACAATGTCACAAAGTAATATCTCACATCGCAAAGTTTAGCCTCTTTTGGTTAGAAGATAAGGACACTGCAACCACTACAACCTTGGCCCATGAACCTTTTATCCAGTAGAAGCAAATCAACAATATTGTAGAAGAGCACCAGGATATTCCCACTGCACCTACGAGGGTGCCTCCACACGACCCATTCAAACCAAGTTATGATAAATCCCTTCATGTTCTTCATGTTGTATCTTCACCAATAGAGTCCTCCCACACTCAGCTAGATAATGTAGCCATATTGGTTAAACAGATCCAACCCCTCCAACAATAGGTTCATAACAACCTTCAACAAGCTAAGAAGGACAACCTCTTCAGCAAGGCAAGCAACTCACCAAGGTTCAAATTCAAAAAAATCTTGCCTGGGGACTTGATGCAATGGAGACCATTGCTTCCTAAGGGGGGAGGATTGATCTAGGTGGAAATTGGTGGCCACCCACTTAATCCACTGGCTCAAAATAGGGGTTTCCACCTTGGTAGTTTTTCTACATCTTTTCGAGTCCTAAACTTTCAGGGCCGTTTTGAGGTCCTAAATAATGTTTTTTGGGCCCGCCATAGTCACACAATAGGCTTTATCCAAAGTGTGACAAAAAATGTGTATTCCTCAGATAGACCTTTCAAATGATCTATTGTGCACCCCAAACTGAGATTGTATGCAAAAGTTACGCCCTTGAGAAGTTGACGTAACAACTACCCACATCGAGGCCCTCAAACCTTTTGATGTTTCATCTTCTGGGGTTAGGGTTTCAGATTTTCTTTATGATAAACAAGCCTCTAAATCCTAATTGTAAACATCACCATCTTATTGTGAATGATCATAGCCATCACATCTCTTCTCAGAGATAAGATGCCACCATTCTAGCGAGTCATTCACTTTGTAATTTTACAGTTTTTATACATTCTCTCATTAATAAAAAATGTGCATTACTGTATCTCCGTGTTTATTGAAATATTTATGTGTATCTCACAATATCTTTGTATATTTAATTTTTATATCTCTTCCTTCATTTTGTTCTCAAAATAATATGGATCAAGTTCCCTTTTCCATTTCGATGACCTTTTCATAAAGTTCATCTAGCGACTCCATTGAGGTACTACCCTAAGTAATGGAACCATGGAATCATGGGACTTACCATGGGAATTCCATAAGGTGTACCTTCCTATTGATGTTCAAAATATCCTTGGATATCCAAATCATTGCTCTACAGAGTGGAGGGAAAGTTGCCCTTAATGGTGATCCAACTCTAGCAGTCACCCCTGTTGTGGATTATATGAAGTATGCTTCAAGCTTAAATGTGCTACATGAAGATGTGGTGATGAAATTTTTTGTATATTATTATGAATCAAGTCAAAGGATTTGGCTTGCACACTCATGTGATCCAAAAAATATCCCATCTTCTACAAAGCTCATTGAATAATTTCTCAGGCATTGTCATCCAACTACTCAAAATTTGCAAGATACTTTCCAAGATCTTAAAGATGCTCTTTATAGAGAAGTTTTTCTGTTGGATGACGAGACAATAAGTGAGGAATGGAAAAATGAAGAAGAGTACCATCCACACACTACATAAAAAGTGCTAGAAGAACAGATCCGTGAAGAAAATTGTCAACAAGATATCAATGATGAAGACCCAGATGAGACATCCATGTCCATTATCTCGCTTAATGAAGGTGAATTTATCCCACCTCACCTTCCTCTTGCACATGAAGATGAAGAGATGATCAATATAAGTGACGTGGATGATCTTGTGGAAGATTCTTTTGACATGGTTGATCAACATATTGATGATTTCATACATGTTGGGAGTCGTAGATGGGGTATGGGTTGCATTATTTTTTATGGAGATCCTATCTATGATGTTGAAGGTAGCTCTCAAGTAAATGAGTTTGAGTTTCCATCCAAATGATTGGTTTTCATGTGTATATAATTCAAATGTTTGTCATATTGATAATGATATGGTTACAGATTTGTTTCTTCCATTCGAGGATGACTTGTCACAACATACTCAGGGTGATATTTAGTGATCCTTCGGGACTTGTGATGCATATCCTTTTGGGGATACACATTTTTTCTATGAAAACTTTCAGCCACCTTCGCTCCCAGATTTAGACGGATACTATTACATGGCCATTCCAGAATAGTCAAAGACTCACACCACATAGAAACAATGTTTTCATCTTGGGGCCCTTCGGAAAGATTTGCAGATGAAGAAAAAACATATTTTGGGTGTGGGAAACGAGTCCTTCTTAGGACCTGAGATCATCTTGTATCTCGTTTCCTCTTCTCTGGGGAATCATAAGGTTTTCTTGGGATCTCTTATCTTTTCTCAACTTTCAGGGAGCAGTGATATTCTAAGCGAGGATGAAGACGAGTCGTCGCCTATATGTGGTAGCTCGATTTAGAGATAGATTGATTAGGCTTGTGGTCATTCTCTCCAATAGGATTTTTTCCCTCCCACCCATCTTCATGAGTTTCTTTCTATGATTAATTACATGGTTACATATGCTTATGATAATTTTATGCTTGGATTATATTTGTTGCACTACATGATTAAGCACATGGGGAGATACCTTGATGAAATGTTGAGCAGGTGGTTACATTGGTTATACGACTTCACCTAACATTTTCAGGACCCGATCTTCAGGGCCCTAGGGCCCCAAGTAAGTAGGTAGGTCTTCTTGCTTTCTTGCATTTTCAACTTGATTGCTCATAGTAGCTTAGTTGCATTTCAACTTTGATTTTCATTTTGTTCTACTTGCATTATTTATTTACATGTTTCTCTTTCATCATATATATGAAAAATACAAAAAAAAATTATTTTCTAGATTAGTTTTTAATTTTGAAATTTTAATTATATGAACAAAGGGTGAGTAGAGCCACACTAGATTTTACGGTTTTATGTTTCAATGCAGACACATGTTTAGCCATGATATGTTGAGGCTCTCATGCACTCTACGATGAGTACATGTCCCCAAGTAGGAGCCATATGTTATCCCCATTTCCTAGGAATAACTAAGGAGATGATGTCTCGAGGCCCTCGAGTTGAAGACATGGTGTCGAGAGACATATGGTTGACAACGTCCATGTGCATAGACAGAGGCCCGCCGCACCACCATAGATCTCAGATTCATCACAATGGTATCTACCACATCAGCTTGCTTCCAAAAGACATTGGATCTTTCTCCTCGAGGTACAAGCAAGGTATTATGGTGAGTGTCATTTAAATATTTGAGGCATTTGAGTGTGTTGCATTTAAAGTTGCTTTTGATTATGTAACGTTTGCTTGGAAGTTATGCTCTTTGCCCTATTTCACCTTGGTGGTTGACATTGTGCCCCAATAAGTGGTCACCCTTAGGGATGGGTTTGCTTCTGGGAGGTCTCCTTGACAAGTCATCATGCCATTCCCGATCATACTTACCACTTTCCAAACTTCATCCCCTCACCTCCTTATCTTTTGGGATTTTTGGGTGTACCAACCCAAGAAGGGATTGTCCCTCATTTCATGGGAAGAAGGGGATGAAGGCCCAGAGGGAATGTAGCTGGAAAAAGATAAAAGCCAAATCATAACCTTCCAGATGCTCACCCAAAAGAGGTCTTGAGAATAATGAAATGTTTCTCCTAAAAAATTTAAAGACCTTCAAAAGAAAACACACATATATAATTGTCCCACTTGTTGAGGGATATACAAAAGTGTGTTACAAGCTAGACTTTAACCCCATGGAACTCTGTATACCTCTCCCTTCAAGTGACACTATGGTACTGCCCCTCAAGCTATATGTTACCCCTTAGGGAGTACCCATTCATTCTGGACCTTAATTAATTAATGGCATTAAATGGGCTTGGAAAAAGGATGCATTGAAAATGAAGGTGCAATATACCCTCTATAGAGGCACCCATAAATGAGACACTACGATCCCCATGCCCAAAAGTCTTTCCCCTGTCCACTTTATCTTCTCCACATGGATTAGAACAAGGTCCACCTAGGAAACACTCTTGGACTTAGGGAATGATTCACCCAATAGGTCACTTTGTCAACCCTCCCATACCTAAACTTGGCAAGTTGCATAGGGTCTTTGAAAACTTGTTTAATTTGATGAAGTGGTTTTTGATGCACATTCTTAGGTGACTCTTTTATTGATTTGGTTTACTTATCTTGATACGTTTGAATTGATATCCTTGGAGGTCATATTCATTGTCTTTGCAGGACCTTGCTTAGTGGACAGTTTTGGAGGAACAAGCCTAGCTTGGGTTTCCTTGGGGCATGAAGCCCACAGGTTGGGTACCTTGGCCCGTACACTGGATGATGAGGGTATCCTTTATAGGATTTAGAGACACCTTGGATGACCTATC
>JASDQU010736714.1:195699-207619 GCA_032191745.1 Picea mariana | reverse complement strand
TGTGCGATAACACAACCTACACAGAAAAGGAAAAACAACGACAACATAGATATGACCAGTATGGCTTGTTGTACGATTGTGTATGAACATGTTGTATGGATTTGTTGTATGATTATGCTCTATGAATGTTGTACAAAGTTGCTACATGGCTCTGCTATATGGTTATGCTATATGACCCTATGCTTCTTCTTCTTCTTGAACTCTAGCTCCTGTTTGGGTTGCTAGATCTACTAAATTGTGATTTACCTCTTCTATATTGTCTTAATTATGCTTTTATGAAACCCTAATATGTCAAAACAATAATCTCATATTAAGATGTACAACCTAGATTAAATCTAAGTCATTAATGTATTAAATACACCTTATTAGACTTCTTAGCCTATGCCAACTGCAAAACATAAAAGATTTTACTTTTCACTATGTGAATTACAAAATAGAATTAATTACCCACTTTTCCTAAGTGGTCACTTTCGAAATGTCTCGAACCACTTCTTGCACTTTCACATTGAAACCTATGCCAGAAGTTCCTTTCTGAGCTACATTTCTCAACACTTTGTATGGGACACTATGCACTCAACTAGAGCTTGTGGAGAGGCCAATGCATAAGCCATTATCCAATTGTCTCCCTCTGAGTTTAGTCATGGAGGCATGCGATCCAAATTCCTAGTCACTCACACTAAACAATTGACTTCCCATTCCTAAGGAGAAATTTTCTCTTACCCTCTTATTTTTTGAATTCTTCTCCTCAAACCCATTTTTCCATCTTGTCCATTGAATTGAAAAGTACATCACCTTGTCTTGCATGTTTGCCACATCTTTCTCACACTTATGAAGACCCTTCCTTAAACCTTTAAGCTCACAAGGGATGCAATAGTTGTTGCAACAATGACAATGCTCTATGATGCTCCCCACTCCTTGATATATATAGTAGTCGTCACCCAAAAATTGTGTATCACACAAAAAATTTGACTAGGAGGAGTGCAAATGATGCCATTTAGGTCAATCCCCAATGTTGTTATCTCTCTCACTGAGGTTACCTTTATTCTTGGGAAGGGAAAGCAATAATTCATGAGCAATACAATTAATCCCACATGCATGCTCCATGGTTGTTGAGGTACAATTATTCAATGAGAGAGACAAGGATATGTGTAAGTGAAAGGGGGGGTGGGGGTGGGATAGGGCATTTAAAACTCCTCCTCCACCTTACTTTTAATACTTGACAAGTGTTCTGGAAGGAAACTTCCATTCTTAAATTGTGTAACTTCATAAGGGGGACATGTGGATTGATTTCTTCCCCTCCTCAACCCTTTACCCATAGGCTTCCTTCTTACATTTGAATACCACGATTTGTGTTGAGGTCTACTTTGGCATTTGTCCTTCTCAATACTTGGAAGAAGGTTACAAGATAGAGTTCTAATCTCATAGATGTGACCCTTTTGCTATTTTGGCGAGCTTTAAATTTGTAAGTCATTTTCTAAACCAAAGGGCAAAAGTAATCACAATTGAGTTGCCAACCATTGTTTCTTTTTGGACCACTATATTTTCAAGAGCAACAAGTCCTTATAAGACAACTCATGCTTTTTCTTCATTATAGTGGTTATTCTAAGCCCCACATCATTTAAAAGATGTTTAATTATTTATCTACAAAAGTTATTAAAAGTAAACTATTCATTTCTATGTCAATAAAATATAATAGAAATCATTTCAACATATTTTAATTTTACATTAAATTTTGTTGTTAAAAATAATTTGAATTATTGTATGGAAAAAACTTATATACACTTTATAGTTGTACATAAATTTCATTTTGATCTCTTTTTTTTTCATACTTTAAAACTTCCAAATTAAACTAAATTTACAATAGTGTAAATTTAAATTTAATTTAATTTGAAAGTTATATAAATAAATAAAGTAAACCAATTTTATATTAAATAATTTTAAATATTATATTTTTTTCACACACATATATAAATACAACTTGAGTGGGCTTAATGGTTAAGAATACATGTTTCATTTTAAGAGGTCACAAGTTCAAATTCATAGGGAAGGTAGGGTATGTATACCATCCATCTTTTATTTAGAGGATGGTAGCCAAGCTAACATTCCTCCCAACCATCCAAACTAAACCCAATTAATAAAAAACATTCCTCTCAACCACCCAATTAACAAAAACTTTTTATTTTTATAATTAACTTTACCTCAACACCCTTTCAAACCTACACAATTTTATCTTATAAATCTTTAATAATTTTTCAACATTTATATGACCACCAAACCATATTGACACATAAACATAACCTGCGCTTTAAAATAACTACACACTTTAAGATGGGAGTGTCCCTCTCAAAAGTTCAACGCACTCCAAGATGCCACTTAATCAACTCCCATAATCACAAGTTTAACGTATATTCTTAATATTTATTCATCAATAATAAATACCATTATTTTCTTATGACAAATTCTCCCATAGTCGTCATAAACCTGTTAAAGTCAAATTATCTATGCATCTAAAACCAGTCTTCTTTAAAGCAAGTCGTTTCATCGACATCATTATCAAGAAGTTCACTTGTCAACCTACTTATTTCGTGTGTATCCCGCAATACGCTATCATGGCGGTTCTGGAAATTTCAGGGACCGCCCATGGTTTGGGA
This sequence comes from Picea mariana, assembly GCA_032191745.1. Taxonomy (NCBI): domain Eukaryota; kingdom Viridiplantae; phylum Streptophyta; class Pinopsida; order Pinales; family Pinaceae; genus Picea; species Picea mariana. The sequence goes on along the minus strand of JASDQU010736714.1, from coordinate 204,968 downwards.
GGGAGCTTCGATCAGAGCTATAATATCGACTATAGGATCTCTTCGATACCATCCTCACATTTACACTATACATCTTGCAGAATGACTAAAGCAAGCGGATTTAAAAAATCACACAGAACATTGGAATGCTCTCTGCTTGTTCTTCTGTCCGTTGTTTTATTGCTCGTGCTCGCTCTGGGTATGTTCTTTGAACCCAAAGAAGTCAAAGTCATCGAATATGTCTATTTACCTGACAACGTCAATGCCCACAATGACAGGTGCACTTCAAACTCTCTTCATTAGTTTTCCCATTTTTCCTGTTATGTTGTGTCTGGTTATATTTCCATAACTGTGTACAATTCAAAGTACAATGTGTATTGTATGTGCATTTGCAGTTTTGATATCTTTTAGGGGGTTTCCATAACTCTGTACAATTCAAAGTACGATGTGTATTGTATGTGCATTTGCAGTTTTGATATCTTGTAGGGGGTTTCCATAACTCTGTACAATTCAAAGTACAATGTGTATTGTATGTGCATTTGCAGTTTTGATATCTTTTAGGGGGTTTCCATAACTCTGTACAATTCAAAGTACAATGTGTATTGTATGTGCATTTACAGTTTTGATATCTTGTAGGGGGTTTCCATAACTCTGTACAATTCAAAGTACAATGTGTATTGTATGTGCATTTGCAGATTTGATATCTTTTAGGGGAATAGACATACTGTGTCAATATCCAAGAAAAAAAGTGTTGGGTTTTCTTCTTTCTGGATTCTATATTTAGAGGTCATTGGCTTTCTTTATTGCTTGATGCCAATAGACGTGATCACAACAACGAAATTCAGTAGCTTTAGTACCATTACATCCTTATCCAGAGAGTAGATAAGGACATGGCTGAAAGTAGGCAACCAGGGAATCTAGGTAACTTTAATCACGAGCACTCGATGCATGTGATTCTAATGATAGTTTAGCAGCTTAGATAATCACGAGCACCTCAATGCATGTGATTCTAGCCTATGATAGAAACAGATCATAGCAAAAATGAATGGTTGTAAGATTTAATACCCACAAATAATTTGACAATTAATTAAAAATGGTTGTAAGATTTAATACCCATAAATAATTTTGACAATTAATTAAAATTTAAGAAAAAGACAATACAAGTTTTAAAAAGAAAATGAAAAAGCAATTAGATAATTAATGAAGGTTTAATAAAAATAAGAAAAACAATCAAGTTTAAAAAAATAAATAAAAACAAAAACAATTAAATTAAAAAGAAAAATGAAAATAGGAGAGAAGAGATTTAGGAGTGGGAAATGAAAGGTCAGGTCAAGTCCTTTGGCATTCCCATTACCCCATCTTTGTCCATATCTTCTTATAATTGTATTTACAAAGGGCCTTTGCTGGACTAGAGGTGAAAATGCAAAAGATAAATCTAAATGTCCAAATTGTTAAATGGTTATAGAGCTATGAGTTGCATTGTGCATTGTAACTTGACATCGTTGAAATAAAAATTGAACAACCATTTGAAGATGCTTTTCTGGTTTAAGTTTCCAAAGTAATATTTTTATATATAGATTGTGAATTTTATTATAATCACAATGTGATGACATTGTTGCTTTCTGCTCTGTTAAAGTTGTTATGATAAATTTTAGATTATTGTGATATTATTTCTGTTAGAGTCATGGCTGACCCATTGTATTGCTAATCCCGACATAAAAATATCCTAGACCATTCATTTAATGGTGTCCACGATGTCAATGGATGTAATAGGTTGTTGAGTCAGTTTCCGTTCTCAGAATTTCGTAAATAACGATCCATTCCTGTGCTAAGAGGTTGTTGGCATCCAGAATGGCCGCACACATTCGTTGTGGGCTTTCTTGCTGTCTGTGCATGTGATATTGTCAAGAATTGAGCACAAGAAAGACGAGACAAGAACAGATATTGGTTGTTTAAAAGGGGGATTGACTAGTTGAAACTGTATCTCTGCTCTCACATATTCAATCAATCTCTGTATCTTAAGAAAACACAACCTAACACAACCTAGCGTGCCATTGGACAATTCATGGTATGAACCAACTCGGGTAAAGTGAGAGACAACACTGAGTGTTGTCTTACTTCCTCCGAAAATCGTGTGGTCCATAGATTCCCTGGCCAACGCTCTTCCTTCTACCCTTTAGCCATACGTGGACAAGTAATATGCGTGGAGGCATTATTCATTGGTAAATAATGTCAATTTGAGTGTTGTCTTCTACCTGTTTGTTTACCTTGTTGTCCATCTCAATACACAGGCCGTTTTCCTCCTTGTCCATTTGTCTTATTTGTTGGGCAGTGTATTTAAGTTTGTGTGTGAGGAAGCTGCCAATTACATGCCGATAGCAGTACTATTGATATGGCAACGTTGGTCTAAGTCTTGTAAAGGCCTCAACTAATTCAATTTGTCTTGCACGCTATCCCTCATGTAGTTGTGCACACACCATTAAACGTTGACAAAGAAGAAAACATCTCTTGCCTTTATGATGCTGGAGCAATACACCTGGAAAACATTTTTGTGCTTTTGTCAATAATAGAGCGTATCCCTTTGGCTGTTGGAGGATAAATATATGTGCGGGTATTTCTCATGTCTATTTGATGGTAAAAAAAAGGCATTAGCATCCTGCTTGTCTTGTGTATGTTGTGTATGAGAAAATTCTAAATTGCTTGAAGCGTTGGGGATGAGCAATGACACGGAGGACAGAGTGTTGCATAAATCTTGCTGTAGACAACAAGTGCGTTTTCATTTCCCTATCGCATGGTATTGCTTGCCATCGATATTTTAAAAAGTGTTGTTGCAATGGGATTTTTGTAGCGACATGCCAAGGTAATGTTGTTCTTATTTTCAGTTCTATAGCAAGTGAATACTTAGCTTCCCATTCCCTTGCCCCTACCTGTTGAAACCTTATACAATAGATTGTTGGAAGCTATATCACTTACAACAAATCACAGCTATGTAGAGCTTAGAACTTCAATGCAGAGTGCAATCATACATTCCAGGTTATGTGTTTGATTGCCATCTATAGTGATATGTGAAGGAGTAGGTTTGACATTGGATTAGAGTAAGATATGAATTTTGATAGCAAACAGTGTACAGGTTACCTTATTGGCAATTAAAGCATAGCCCACTTGCATTTGTTGCTGAGCATTGGTCTTGGCTTCCATAGCAAGCAAACCCAAAGCATTGACGCAAATAAATAGAGTCATTTCTTGTATGTAGGTTTGATGATTAAAAACAATGATTCTTGAAATTAGAGGTTCATTTTGTTTGGCATTGTCAATTGTTTGTTGTGTGCATATTTTGCTGAGAATAGAGAACTTGACATCATACAAAGAATAGAGATCAAAATCTATTTTCATAGAGGATCCGTGTTGGGGAGATGAGTGGGCTATAAGTCCCACGTTTATGGATCATATTGGTATCACAGTAGTTGAATCCTTGACCATGACGTAGCTGTCGGTACTTTGAAGAGAAGTAGTCCCAGCATGGGTAAAGCAATTGTGAGAGAAAGGTTGGATGACTTAAGGGCTAGTAATGTGCAACTCCAAGAAGAGAGCAACCACTTGAAGGAGAAGGTATAGAGGTTTGACCAGAATATAGCAAAGTTGGAAAAAGACCTTGAGATCTTTACAAAACTACTGTTGTTGCAAAAGAAGCACTTTGTTGAACGTCAAAGACTCCCGCACCAATGTCATGGTAGATTGGGACAAACGCAGATTTCAGCTTATGCAATTGGGAGAGAATGCCATTCAAATGGATAGTTGGTAGGAGGAGCGGTTCACTCAGATGATGGCTCCGCTGCAACAAGAATTGACAGAGAAGGAGGAGGCATTGGCAAATCTGCATGACACTGTACAAGAGACAAAGGAAACAAAGAATCCTTTCGTTGTTACTGTAGAAGCCAACACTATGACTGAGACCAACATGATAAGCTCACCTTTAGACCTTTCCTATGTTGCAGGAAATGCCCCCCACCCTCGGTTTCCTGCCCGAAACTGGTACGAAACTCGAAAACCGGTACGATATGGCCAGGAAACACCGTCGGCCGTACCGTATGGCATTTCTCGATTTGGAAATGCCGTACGATATGGCCGACGGAGTTTCCTGGCTGTACCGGCCCATACGGCTGACATTTCAGGCGTCTTTGAGGCAAAATAAGAAAAAAAAAGGGGGCCATGGGGCCCCCAAACAGTCAAATATATATATTTTCTTGCATTTTCTATGTTTTTCTTGCATCATTATTGCATTTTTTTGCATCATTATGTTTTTCTTGCAATATAATGTCTTATTTTAAAAAAAACTATATATACATATATATATATTTTTTAATTTTTTTATATACGGCGTTTCCCCGGACGTTTCCATTTTTTGGGGGCATGTTTCGTATCCTCCCGGTTTCGGAAACTTGGAAACATTTCCCTGTTTCGTGTAACTTAGGACCTTTCTCAAGAACATTTTGGAGATTTTGAAAAGAAAACTAGAGGTATTGGTTCCAATTTGTTAAAGAAAATGGGCTACGATGGTCAAGGGCTAGGCAAGAGAAGTCAATGCATCATAAGCCCCATTGTAGCTGAATTGAGGGTGAAGCATGGAGGCCTAGGTTTTGATGGCATAGAAGAAAAGGCTACAAACACCAAGATCAAATTTGTAAAGGAAAAATACATGGTAGATTTGGCTTGCTCATCAGGGAAACGATGAGTAAAGTGAAAAGACTTAGCCTGCATCAGCACTTAAAAGAAGTGGCAAGTCAATTAGTTGGAACAAGAAGAAGAAGACCAAGAGGTATTTAGCAAATAAGACATCCCTGGTTTGTCACTATAGTAGGAAGAAAGGCTATAACGTTGCCAGCTATTGGTATTCTGAGGTATGTTCATTTTGCAAGAAGAAAGTCCATCTTGAAGCATCATGTTGGGAGAAGCAATCCACTTGCCAAAAGCCCACATGATTTCAAAGGAAGAATGGCAAGAAGACTTCCATAAAACAACCACAAATCTAGAGGCACATGGAGAAGAAGAGCATGTCAACTAGTCCATTTAGTGCTAAGAATTTTTGCAAGCATTGCAAGTTGAGTAGACATTGGGAAGCAAAGTGTTGGAGGTTCCATCCATAGCTTCATCCTAGGAATTGCATAGTCAAGAGAAGAGTGTGGAGAGTGAAGATTAAAAAGGATGAAGAGCTGCTTGTATTTTCCAATCCTAGGAGAAAATATTGTCCAAGGATTGACTATAGCATAGGAGATTAGTGTCACCTACAAAGTGGACAACAAGTTGATTCCGACATCAAAGACAACCTCATTCTAGTTGTTTCCTTCAATTTTTCAACAAAAGATTCCCTTCTTGGAGATGTGTCGAAGATTGGTGCACAGAGGTCAACGACCTTAGGGGTTCCTTGGAACTCCATGGTAGCCAATGTAGCGAAAAGAATGCTAGATAACTCATGTTTCACCAAGTTGACCACTAGCCATTCCTTGCACCGCCTAAAACTTGAGGCACTCCCTCGTGCTCAAGATTGTAGGCATTGATGTCACCTATAGCCAAACATTGCATGATTTGTCAATTTTTTTGGGCAAAAGAAGGTGCTATGATTGCACAAAGGATGTAATCCAATTGGCATTGCACTAGAGAACTGTTTCCATGTTAGAAGTAATTGTCCTAGCAGAAGAGGGCAAACCACACTTCCTCTTGTGGAGTTGTTGCATGATGGCATATGCTTGCTGGGATCTCATGGAACAGACAAAGACTAGAATTCGACTTGGCTTCCATTGGTTGCCAAGATGGATCGTTTCCAAGTGTGAGAATGAAAGAGATTTTCACACTGATAATGGGAATGAATTTTGATTGAAGAGTTCGGATATGAAGATTGCTTAGAGTAGGGAGTCAGTGAGAAGACTTCTGTATTGTGGGAACGAGCTAGAAACGAGATTTTGAGCCATAGTTGGAAATAGAGAAAGGAGCCAGAGCCAGAGTTAGAGTCAGATCTATAGATGAGAGGCATAATTGAGAGCCATGTTCTAGAGAAGCACAAAAGAGGCACATTGATCTAGTTCTTGGTTTCTTTCCAAGATTTTGGAGACCAAAAAGCTTCTCAATGGGGAGGTGTGATCCGAAATGGATCCAAACAAAAATGAATGGTTGTAAGACTCAGTACCCACAAACAATTCGACAATTATCGAAGGTATAAGAAAAAGAAAAAGACAATGCAAGCTTTAAAAAATAAAGGAAAAATGAAAACAAAAAAAAAATTAAATGAGAAAGAAAAATGAAAATAGGAGAGATGAGAACTAGGAATGGGAAATGAAAGGTCAGGTCTTTTGGCCTTCCCATTACTCTCCATATTTTCCTATATCTTCTGGTAATTGCACTCACAAAGGGATTTTTCTGGCTGGGATATGAGGTTGCAGAAGATAAGCTTGGATGTGTAAATTGTTGAATGGCCAGAGAGCCTATTACAACAAAATCTAGCACCCACAAAAGTGTAAAGTCCCAAGTACCAAGGTGATAGCGTTCTGTAACTCAGGAAGGATGCCCACTGTCACCTTAGATGCTCTTCCTCTCACCTTATGCTAGCTCTTCTCTAGCACAAGGGGGGTGTTTCCGTCCTTATACACCCTTGCAAACGTGAGCAAAGTCCAACTCACTTAGTGTGTCCTTGGAGGCACAATGCCTAGGTTCACAGCCCACGCTGTCACTTTGACTTGAACCTCTTCCGTCTAGGCTTACTCCTAGGGAAGCCAAAGGGGGTAGACCCTAGTTACTAGATGTGATTTATGTTATGTTCTAGGAGTTGATTTTAGTTAGTTAAAGGTTGGGGGAAATCTAACCTATGATGCAAAGGCAGCAAGATGCAATGATCTACTTATGTCAAGCAAGCCCTTCCCTAAGTCAACTAAGACTAGTGCCTATGGTTGGGCAAAGGGGTCAACTAATGTTTGAGGAGGGTTGATTACAAAACGATTTACAAAGATACTTACAACCAATAATGAATGATAGATATACAACAATATCAAAATAGGATATGTACAACAAGATACAAAATTACATAAGAAACAAGCTAACCATGTGTTTTAATGTGCAGGAATTAAAGGATATCAAAGCATGAACATCATCAACACATTAAAGCCAAGCATGCCCCAATAGCACTTACTCTATTGGACTGCTTTTCAATGGCAACCACAACACTCAAGACCCAACAAGAAGATGCCTCCAAATGGGATGCGCTATCTCTTGCGGGATCACACCACAAAGAACACTTAACAAAAGATTTGAAAGCTTTAAAGCACAAGTGTTCCACAATACTCAAACATGACACTTAGTTAATTATTCCACAAAGCAAAAGAAATGTTACTTGCATGTAAGATTGAAAAAGAGTTATGCTTGCAAGTACTGAACCATAAGATGTACCAATGTAGCTAAGTTGTTTAAATGCTTAGTGAATTAAGGATTACTTAAGGATTTTAAATTTTGAATTACCCTAACTAAGTGTCAAACCAAAATCCTCCTCCCCCAATTACCAAATGGCTGTTGGATGCTCAAGAAGTGAGGCAACGAGGCCTACCCTAGCTTCACAGGTCAACCCTAAAGATCCTAGTACTCCTGAAAAGGACGCCGCGTGCCGTGAGACTGTCCCCGGCCTAGCACCTTCCGTTGCCTTCCTCAAACCCCCTTTTAGATGGCAAATATGGAGAATTTAGGTGTTCTATTAAGTCTAATATGTTATTAGGCCTATGGACTAAGTATTTTAGGGTGTTTAAGAGTGTTTAGGTGACTTTTACTTGCCTAAAAATAGTGAAAAAATGTCAAAACTGAAACTTTTAGTCCAGCATAAGTTGTGTTCTAAAACATGAGATTAAAGCATGTAAACACATATAGCACATAAAATGAAATGCTGGAAAGAACAAGTTACTTTTAACCATTTACTTAACCATGAAAATTTGTAAGCTTGAAAGAAATGAGTGCTTTGGAAAGGACAAGAATAGCTTGCCAATGAAAGGATTTAAACTTTTACCATTTACCCATGTGTGACTTTCATTAAGATAGATGTTATGAAAATGAAACTTGCAGGATTAAAAGATTTAAAGCATTATGGGTGAATCTAAGCCTCCATGGGCTTAAGCTAAGACTAGTTATGTGAATGTGAGATCTACTTCTAGAAGATTTTAACCATGTGAGCATAAGCAAATCATAAACACATTACTAATCTAGCCATACGATATTGGGGATGTCTCACCCAAGGTGTAGGCAACCATTAAGATAATAACTTGAAAATAAAAGCAAGAAACTAACCACTCACAATGGCACAAGGTGGAGGCAAGCCTACCTTTGTTGTGCCAAAGAGGGTTTGGAAGCAAGAGAATGACTTTAGAAATGCTAGAAAGAGAAGGGAAAAGGTGAGTTTTTGTTACCCAATCAATGGAGAAGTTCTTGAGGTGTTGTATGACCGAAAATGGGCAGCATAACCCTTATACCTGGTAAGAACTTGCAAAAACCAGCAAGCTATTGCTTGTTGGAAATGCTGCACACACACCACAAGTCAAGAAAAATTTATGTTTTTATGCAGAAATTTTTCACATACAAGTATCCCAATAAAAGTAGATTTAATGTGACCTATCTATGATTGTTAGCAAACTGAAATATGGATAGAATGAGTAAAGAAATCAGATCTGAAAAACAATGGAGTTTAGGTGGGTGTTAAGAGTAGACTCTTCCTTGAGGCTAGCCCAATAAAACCCTAGAGGTAAACCTGCAAAAGTTGTGAGAAAAACTACAAAAATAGATAGAATGTGAGTAGATCTAGATGGTAAAACAAAATACTTTGCAATACCCAAATAAACACTTCATTAGATCAATGATAATACTACCACAAATCTATCCAAACAAAATACATTGCTTGGAGCTTCTGCTCTAGATATATAAACTTGAAGCAAGAATGAGAGAAAAAAATAGAACAAGATCACCTCAATAGTAGCAAGAAGCAACACGAATACTCTTTGTTTCTTCAAATCCTCCAAAGCCTTTCTATTACTCAATAAGAGAGTCTTGCAGCAACATGTTGCTCCAACACTCTTGTTGACCGCCCATTTAGCACCGGTGGTCAACTCATGTGCCATGAAGAGATGCATCGTCAGATGCTCATGTTGTCGAAGACTTTGGTTCTACAGGGCATGTTTGGCCCCAACACTTATTTTTGTAATTGGAATTATTGCACCTCTGCGTGGGTTAATAATGTAATAGGTCTGCATGAGTCATGTCTAGGTCAG
>JASDQU010736714.1:151345-168332 GCA_032191745.1 Picea mariana | reverse complement strand
ATTGTGCTTGTTTTACCATTGACAATACCCTTGTCACCCAACCATAGGCCGAAGCCACCCTCCGAGCACCTTGACCTTGACAGAGAAGAATATTGGTAGCAATCAATAGCCAAGCAAGGCTAATGCACCAAGCAAGAATAGAAACCAAGCTGATCAGATAGTCCCACCCAGAAACTGGCGCAACACCTTCCCTAGAAACTTGCGCACAAAACTACCAACTGCAGTGCGCAGAAACTGCTCTCTGCAATTCTGAAAAGTGTGAATAATGAGAACTGGCGCCTTGTATTTATAGTGGTCTGGCAGACTTACTAGGGCCGACTTCTCCTTCTGGGTACTAATTAATTCACATTAATTATATTTCTGCAGCTGACATCTCGTCTAGGGTTTCCTTTACTTCTTTGCTTCCTTCTGGAATATTCTAATCTTGTCATAGATCACAATAGAGGTTCATACCTCCCGAAGCTACCATAATATCAACAGATATTTGGTTGATGTGCTAGCCTTGGAAGGCGTTTTCTATCTTTTATGGTGGTTTGTCTTAGCTTTTTCCTTGAATTGGTAAGAGTTTTACATTGTGCTATCATTATTGTTCAACTCAAGGTTATTTTGCTAGAGCATGATGGGAATTATAAGGGCATACACCCCCACCATAGTCTCCACCATTTTATGCTTACATGTTATTGGTTTAATAAGGGTTTTCTAAGAGAAGTATAAGGGCATACACCCTCTTAGCTCAAACCCTAGCTAGAGATACTTGCCTTGGGGAGTAAGAGGGTTTACACCCCCAAGGAGGTAGTACCTCTATCTATTTCTTTGCTTGACTCCATTAACCCATTTTTAAAGTCACTAGTCATTTACTTATTGCATTGGAGAAATAAATTGTTGCCTTGGTAAACGTGAAATTTTCAAGTTTTAAGGTTGTCTCTTTGGCATAGTGATCTTGATGCCTTGGGGATTCTTCCTCCCTTAGGGCATCCCCATTCTCCTACTACTTTATTGGTTGTTACTAATAGTAACCTACAGTCATTAGGGCTGCATAACCCTCGATGAGAACTAACTCCTAACTCCTAAACTAACCACAGATTTCCCCCCTAACTTTGCTAGTCTAACACACTAAACTAGGCGCATCTTTTGGGCTGTTTTTGAGTACTACTTAATGGTTAAATTTACTGTTGTACATAATTAAATGCTACAGCCATAAGGCTGATATATTACCACAGAAATATACTTTATAACAACTTTCTTTATTTAGCCCCAAAGTGCTATACTTAATTCATAATTGATTGCTAATTTCATTGATGATATTGTTAGTTAACCTAGTGCTTTTATATGCTGATTTAGATATCTTTTGTTGCTGATATAACTGCTGCATAATAGGGACAGCAAGCTTAACTTTCTGATCCGTCTAACGAATTGCTTTGCAAGTGGTTTTCCCTTGTGTCTTGGCCAAGTATAATCATCTGGCAAAACACTACATCTTTGGGGAAATACTATCTCTTTACTAGGTATCCATTTACCTCTCTTCACTTACCATTTTCAACCAATCTATTCTTCCATCACTTGACCTTCTGGGGGACTTCTCCTTACACTTCCCTTCATCCTTCTCATTCCCCCTAGGGTCTCCGGGATCGCCTCCCAGGAGTGACCTTAGTCACCCCCCAATTGCGGGAACTATATCAAGGTGACATTGGGTGTAGTGTCCCATAGTTGTAGCACATGATTTTGTGGTTGGGTCGGTCTTTGCCCAACCTACAACTTGTGATATAACACATATTGCATAGATAATTGTCACAAAGTTCAAAGTTTCATATAACACATGACGACTTAAATCGCCTTTGGGAGAGCCCTATTATATCAGACTTGACTTTAGGATAGGAATACAAAGGAGGATGGCATTATATGGATGTTAGTATCAAAATTATGGAGGGTGTGGCACATTTTAATGAGACTTCATGATAAGGATATGAGAGGATGTTTATCACATCAATTTGGGGACTCACATTAATTTAAGGATGTTAGTACTTGAGTTAGGGAGGATACTATCATATTCTACTTGGGGACTTCACTATAAAGATATGAGGAAGGATGTTGTCACATTATACTAGGGACTTCACTATTGGGATGTGAGGGATATGCAAATGGGATATGAGTATGTTATCACATCAACCTAGGGATGTCAGTATGGGATTGAGGGAGATAGCTCAAGGATTGTGTTGATTGCCTCTCCAACTAGGGGGTCAAATCCATGTGCCATGAAGAGATGCATCATTAGATGCTCATTTGTCGAAAACTATTTGGTTCTACAGGGCATTTTTTTCCCCAGCACTTCTTTTTGTAAACGGAATTTTCGCACCCCTGCATGGGTCAATAATGTAATAGGTCTGCATGGGTCATATTTAGGTCAGTTACCCTGGGATGGGTTCATTGAGAGAGTTCCTTTCATCGAGGGTTTTTTATCCTCAAGTTATCAATTGGGATTTTCAGCGTTATTGATTTCCCTTGAGTTTTTCCCTCACACTTGCAATAATTCCTCCAAAGTGGTGAAGGGTGTTCTAATGAGCGTATCCTCTGGTAACTATTGTTTAGGAATGATGTAAATGACCATGCATGACATCTCAGAAAGTTTCGCGGAATTCCGTCGAGTCTAGATTAGTTTTTTTTAATTAATTAATTTTTAATTGAATTTCCCTAAGTTTGGAGGTTTAATTATTTAATTAATTAATTATTTTTGAGCAAAAATTGTAAAAACTAGGTCCTTGGACTTTTGATATGGGTATTTGTGCTCAAAAGAAATGGAATGAGACCCCCTACACCCTTGGACCAAGTTTCAGCTTAGTCGGACGACTTTTGCTATGGGTTTGTCCACCAAGAGTGTCAGTCAGTCAAAAACAACAATTTTAATTGCTAGGTCATGACATGGCAAAGATGTAATTTTTTAATAATGAGTTAAAGGATGATGTAAAGGTGGAAAAAGAATATAAAGAGGTTTCCTAGCCTAAATCTACCCAACCCAACTTCTTTTAACCTTTTAAACACCTTCACCCCCTCACATCACTCAAACCCTCACACCCCCTAGGGGATTTACGCCCCCCTAGCATGATACAACATTGTAACTTGAGTTTTGTGGGGTGGTGGACCCCTCTCTTGTGTGGTTTGCCTTCCCTCACCCTCCACATCACCTTCTAGCCTTTCCCCACTCGCCTTCTTTCATTTATTCCCTTCCACTCCTTGCTAAAACCCTAAGTGGTGCACCCCCCTAGAGGAGTTACACCCCCCTTCATGTGGAAAACTCTAGAAGAATTATTTTAATGATTTGGGGCCTCTTCTCTCATGTGGCACGCTTTTCCTAGCCTCCCACTTCCCTCTTTCCATCATCCCCATGCCTCACAACCCATCCACCTCATCAATCCATGTCTCAAACCCTAGAAGTTGCGCCCTACCCTTGGGATTCTAGCTTGTGCTTGGTGGTGGACACTTGGCATTGATCCAAGAGGGGTGAGTTTGTCTCTCCAAGTATAAATAGATCCATTTTCTCACTTCTTCCTAACCATATCTTGAGCTATTGTTATGCTACTTTATTTTCACCACTCTCTCTCTCTCTTTCTTGTCCATCTTTTATCCATTCTTTGGCTCTTAGGGTTTTGGAGCAAGTATTTCTCCAAGATCCATTTTTTAGTAATAAAAGAGAAACTTTGGATGATATTGGAAGAGCAACGAGTATTCTTGTTCTTGCTTACACATGAGGTAATATTGTAAAATTTGGTATGATGGTTGCATAGATTAGATTCTTGGGTAAAGTGTTTTACTTGGGTAGATCTAACAACGAGTATTCTTGTAGATATATATATGTGGGTTTGCTAATAGGGTGCAAGTATTTCATCTTGTTAGCATATTCAGCCATATTATCTTCTTGTATGCATCATATCTTGTCAAGTTTTGCAGGTTTGGCTTCAAGGGTTTTGTTGGGATTGCCTCAAGGAAGAGTCCTCCCTCAAAGCACATTCAAACTCCTTCTTTCTCATTCTTTACTCATTATTTTATTGCTGTTAATTCCATATATTATTTCAACTCGCCTAACATAGTAGATTGGTCACTTTAATCCACTTTTATCATAGATTTTTCATGAGAAAAAATTCTACCCTAAAAACAGAACTTTTTCTTCATATTGTTGGTTGTGTGTAGTTTTTCCAGCAAGCATAGCTTGCTGGTTTTTGCAGGTTCTTAACAGGTTGAGGGAGTTATGTTACCCAAAATCATCCACACAACACTCCAAGACCCTTCTCTTCAAGTGGGTAACAAATCTCAACCTTTCTCTTCAATTTTCTAGCTCATTGTGCATAATTTCTTCACTTTTTAGTTAGTTTTGCTAGATCATAGCTTGGGAGGAGAATTGGTACGGCCTACCTCCCACATGTGAGCTTAGGGTTAGCTTGTTTCAAGTGTTTTCTCATTTCTAAGTCATCTTCTAAGCTAGGACGTGGGGTTAGTGAGCATATTGTTAATAGTTGTGTTGCTTACTCTCCTCTCAACCCCTTTGGCACAATAAAGGTAGGCTTGCCTCCACCTTGTGCCATTGAGTGATTTGTCTTGTCTTTCCATTTTTCTTTCAAGTAATTTCTAATTTTAATAATTAACTACACCTTGGGAGAGAAACCCCCAAAATCGTAAGGATAGGATAAGTGATGTGTTAATGATCTTTTCATGCTTTCATGGTTAAAATCATCTAGATCTAGATCTAGATCTCTTTCATACATCAATCTTTAATCTAAGCCCTTGGGCCCTAACCTACTTGTATGTTTTAATCCATCTTAAGATCTATTTTGTTTACATGCTCTAATCCAACACACTAAATGGTTAATGCTTTGATGGTCTAACAAGTGGTATTCTCTTTAATGTTGTTTCATCTTTAAGCCCATTTGCCATCACACTTAAGTTAATGTGTTGTTGGATATCTTGATAGTGTAGGCACACATCTAAAGTTTCAAGCTTTTTCTTTCACACTTAATGCTTCTCTCTTAATTCTTCAACAAACATAAGATAAGTGGTAATAAGCTTGAGTCTTTCTCCTTTTCTTTGGCAAGTTGTCCTTGCCCTTGTGCATTAACAATTTTTTTTCATAACAAGCTTCTCATGTTAATGGTTAAATAAATGGTGATGAACTAAATCGTTATTCAGCTTGCTTTTACATGCTTTACATGTGTTGATGCTCTTCATTTTCATGCTTTATAATACATCTTTATAAGCTCATAAAAGTTTCGGTTTTGGCATAAAATCACCAATTTAAGGCAACTAAAAGTCACTTAAACACTCTCTAATACACCTAAAAGTCTAACCAATTGATATATGTATTTAATAGACTTAATAGGGTACCTTGAACCACCATCTTCACCATCTAAAATGGGGATTGAGGAGGGCAACGAAAGGTGCTAGACCGGGGACGGTCTCACGGCGCGCGACGTCCTTTCTGTAAAAACTCAATTCTTGGGGTTGACCTATGAAGCTAGGGTAGGCCTCGTTGCCTCACTTCTTGAGAATCCAGCAGCCATTTGGCAATTGGGGGAGGAGGTTTTTGGTGAAACACTTAGCTAGGGTAATTAAAATCTCTCAAATCTTGAAACCCTTAACTCACTAAGAAACAAATAAACCTTGGTTTAATTTGATACATCTTAAGGTTTAATACTTGCAACTTGATCTTTCAATCTTATAATACAAGTAATGCTTTGTGGTTAATCAACTAAGTGTCTTAATCTCTGTGGAACACTTGTGTTTAAGCTTCCAAATCTTTTAAGTGTCCTTGTGAATTTATTGTGTTGATGTTGCCATTGAGGAGCAGTCCAATAGAGTAAATGCTATTGGGGCATGCTTAGGCTTGATGTGTTGATGACGTACATGCCTTGATCTTCTTTAATATCCTGCACATTTAAGCAAACGTGGTTAGCTTGTTGTATTGTATAACTGTGTATCTAGCATTCTTTGTTGCAAGAACTTTTATCTAACAATTTTGAAGAGTAACTATTCTTTTGTAGTCTTTGTAATCATATTGTAACGAAACGTCCTTTAACTTTAGTTGACCCCTTGCCCAACCTTAGGCACTAGTCTTAGTTGACCTAGGGAAAGGCTTGCTTGACATAGAAACCTTTGCATCTTGCATTGTTGCCTTTGCATCATAGGTTAGACTCCCCCCAAACCTTAACAAATTAAAATCAATTCCTAGAACTTAAACTCTAAATCTTATCTAGAAACTAGGGTCTACACCCCTTGGCTTCCCCAGGAGTAAGCCTAGACGGAAGAGGTTCAAGCCAAAGTGACAGCGTGGGCTTTGAACTTAGGCATTGTGCCTCCAAAGACACACTAAGTGAGAAGGACTTGGGTCACGTTTGCAAGTGTGTATAAGGATGGCAACAGACTGCACTATAGAGATATGAGAGAGGATGTTATCACATCAACCTAGGGATTTAAGAGTAGGAGTGAGGGAGAATGATATCACATCCACTTGAGGAATTCACCATATGGATATGAAGGATATGTCATTGTAGTAAGATAGTATTATAGACACCACGTAGATAAAAACCAACAAGATACTATTCTAAACATTACATAGATAATAACTAAAGGCATGACATCGAAAATATTGGCGATGTTAGTACCTGAGTGAGGGGAATGCTATCACATCTACTTGAAGGTTCACACCCCAATTTAAGTATCTAAGTGAGGGAGATACCCTTAGGACTTCACCATAGATATATAAGGGAGGATGTTATCACATCAACTCGAGGATCTTACTGAGGGTAAGGCAGGATGCTATCACATCCACTTGAAGATTTCACTGTAGAAATACAAAGAATATGCTATTATAGTGAAAGTATTGTAAACATTACATAGATAACCATTCTAAACTATTATTGTAAACAATGCATAGATAACAACAAAAATACGTGACATCTAAATTATTGACAATATTAAACTCATATTATTTTATCAAAGCATCATTATATGACAATCTCTTGAAACATTGGGCTAGAATATAGATATTGACCCACAAATCTTTTTTAAAAAAGGTACATTTAATTTAAATTGTTATCATAAAACTTCACATTTAATATTATAAATTGTTATTATAAAATTTCACATAAAAATAATCCTCTAACAACACTATTACAACTTGATACTATTTGAACGAATTGTTGTATTCATATCTTGATGTAATATCCTCAATTATTCTAGGCTAGGGTATTAATGCTTTGTTTTTCAATTTATATGTTTCTGGGTGTGTCAAACACTTTGCATACATATATCACTTTCTTCAAATAGTTGCTTGTAATCTACTAGTGGGCATTTCATCAAACATATTGCATGCAATTCTAGTACACACGGGATGGAAGAGACAACATTGGCATTTTATTATGAATGGACTCTAGTACACAAAAATAATATATATCTAATGGTTGCTACAGCAACTGCAATACAACAGTAAGCACTACAAAATTCAAGCCAAAACCTAGATTGATGCCAATGTCTCCTCAACAGGTGGTGCCAAACTGCTCCAAGGCTCTCCCAACCCCCTACGATCCTCCAATGGCCAAGAACAAGGCTGGGACCCTCCTTCAAACTCCCACAAGTCTGCAACAAGCCCACGACCTCCCTCCTAACCTCTGTGGCTCAGCCAATGACTCACGGATCAATCCTAAGGAGCCCATGGCTCTTCTCCTCTGCTAGGCGGCCTACAAAAGACTCCCATGGTCTCTCCTCTACCTCGCGGACCTGCAAATGGGGTAGCTTGGCCCCTCAAAACACCCATGTGGCATCTCCTTGTCCTTTGATACCTCAACCAAGGAGAGATATGGCCCTCCTAGCAGCCACGAACCTCCAAAGAGCCTTTATGGAATCTCTAAATGCTCATCGACCTGCAGGAAGAAAAATTGGCCTTCCAAGGATTCCCTATGAAACTTCCAAGAAAAACGCTATACCTTTACACTGAAGACAAATTCCACAAGATGAAACTCAATGGAAATCCTGGATGGATCCCCTTCTTGTCTATCTAGGGTGGATGTTGCACCACCGAAACCAAACCAATAATGGAAGGGTTTTGCCAAAACCCCAACGAAAACCTTGCCTCCAAGAGCACTCCAAGTAAGAGATCAAATCATAATTCCAAAGTAAAGTGTTATCCCTCCTTTTATTCTTCTCAAGCCTTCTAGATCTTTCCCCTTTCTGACCAAATCAAACATGACCCTTATTTCCCCTTTAATATTTACTTAAACATTGACAATCAATTTTAATGTTTAAGTAATTAATAATTTACCTTTTTTACTTAATGTCAATTTAGAACATCACATCTTCTACCTAAGTGACACTAAACAAACCCCCTTGACTCCCTTTTCTTTACTGACTATAGCCTACGAGATTCATATAGGCTACTAATTCATCCTCCATCTCGATCAAGCAGAAGGGTACATCACGGCCCTCTCTTCCCAATATTGCTTGTCCCCAAGCAACTCCAAACCGGGATGTTGTAAGATCTGCTTCCACTCCCAAGTGTCATCCTTTATGGGAAAACCTCTCCATATGATCAGGTACTCCCAATTGACTCTGCTCCTTAGCCTCCTCTCTCTGGCATCAATAATCCTCTTTAGAGTCAGAACCAACTACCCTTCCTCATATAATGGAGGAATATCTGTCGAAGTGGTGACCTGATGTCCCAACGCCTTCTTGAGGTAAGATACATGGAAGACGTTGTCAATCCTGCTACCCTCTGGTAACTCTAACTCATATGCCACCTCTTTGACTCTCCTAATCACCCGATATGGTCCATAGAAGCGAGGCTTCAGCTTCTCTACGCCACTCTTCTTCAGTGAGGACTGTCTGTAGGGCTACAACCTCATAAAGACTAGATCCCCAACCTCAACACTACACTCTACCTTGTGCCTATCCACATACATCTTCTATTGAATCTGGGCAACCTCTAAGTTCTCCTTTAGGACTCTCAAGATGTCCTGGCTCTCGTGCAACCAATCTTTTGGCCTGGAGGGGCTGCTCTCCCCAAATTCCAAATCCACAAATGATGGAGCATCATAGCCATACAATGCCCTAAATGGACTCATCCCGATAGACATGTGATAAGTGATATTGTAGCAATGCTCCCTGAGATGAAACCACTTTATCCAAGCCCTATGTTGTCCTGATACATAGTTCCGTAGGTATCCCTCAATCCACTTGTTCACTATCATTGTCTGTCCATCTGTCTGAGGGTGATAGATGGTACTAGGTGTCAACTTTGTCTTTGATAACCTGAACAACTCCTGCCAAAATGCGTTGAGAAACCTGTTGTCTCAGTCACTGACTATATATCTTGGAAGACCATGTAGTCTGAACACCTCCTTGAAGAATATGTCTGCCACTTGAGATGCGCTATACTATGAAGGAATGGAAAAGAAGTGTGCATACTTGGTCAATGTGTCCACCACCACATAGATGCAGTCCCTACCCTATACCCTCAGCAATCTTGTGATGAATTCCATGGAAATGCTTTCCCACTTCTGCTCTAAAATGGGTAACGACTGAGGCAAACCTGCAGGATGTGTAAGTTCTGACTTGTTCTGCTAATAAGTCATGCACTCCCTCACATACCGTCGTACATTCTCCTTGAGACCCTTCTAAGAGAATCTCTCCCTCACCTGCCTGTAAGTCTTCATATATCTTGGGTGCCCTGCCAGTGGTGTGTCATGTACTACCCTTAGAATCTTATCCTTGAGCGTGGACTCAAGGACAAGATAGATCCTATCCTTGTAATAGATGATTTCATCCACTACTATGTACCTGTCGTCCTGAATAATTCCCTCCATCATCTCACAAGCAAATGTATTCATGGATTACTCCACCAAGAGAATGGACTTCTAGTCTATTGATATCTCTATCATGGAAAAGGTTGCAAGTCTCTTGGAAAGGGCGTCAGCAACTACATTCTTCTTTCCATTTACATACTCAATGTCAAAGTCATATACCTGCAACTTACTCACCCATTTTTGCTTCCTCTCGCTCAAGTCTCTCTGCTCCAAGAAATACCTCAGGCTGTTGTGATCCGTCCTCGCCACAAAGCGTCCTCCCACTAGGTATTTTCTAAATTTGGTCAATTCATGCATGATGGCCAACATCTTCTTATCATAGACGGAGTAGAGTATTTTTGGCTCCCTCGACTTCATGCTCTGAAAAGCTATAGGATGTCTATTTTGCATCAACACTGCTCCTATCCCTTCTCCAGATGCATCACACTCCAACAAAAATGACTGAGACAAGTCTAGAAGTGCTAAAACAAGGCAATTTCTCATCACCTTCTTCATCCTGTCAAATGTTTCTTATGCCTCCTCTAACCATTTGAATGCTCCCTTCTTGGTGAGATCCGTCAATGGGTATCACGTTGTGAAAATCCTTTGACAAAGCACTTATAATATTGCATATCCTGAAGAACCCCCGTAGCTTTATAAGTGACCTAGGTGTGGGCCAATCTAAAATCATCTAGATCTTTTCCTAATATAACTATACCCCCTTAACTCCAATCACATGTCCCAGATAGAGAATCTCTGCCAACCCGAACTCGCACTTTTCCTCCTTGGTAAACATTGACTGCTCCCCCATGATGCTGAGAATATCATCAACATGCCTCAAATGATCCTCCCAAGTTCTATTGTAGATCAGTAGATCATCAAAGAACACTAGTAAGAACTTCCTCAACTTCTTGTTGAAGATATGGTTCATACATGACTGGAAGGTGGTTGGTGCGTTAGTCAACCCGAAGTGCATGACTAGAAACTCATAGTGCCCATAGTGACATATGAATGTTGTTTTGTGGATGTCTTCCTCTCTAACTCTAATATGATGGTACCTCGATCGAATATCAATCTTCGAGAAGTACACCGCCCCATGTAGCTCATCTATCAACTCATTGATCTTGGGTATCTAGTACCATTTATTGATGGTTTGCTTGTTTAGTTCCCTATAGTCGATGCACATCCTCATCTTGCCATCCTTCTTCTTCACCAATACCACTGAAGAAGCGAAGGAGCTAGAGCTAGGCCTGATGTGTCCCATCTCCAACAACTCTTGTATGGCCTTCTCTATATCGTCCTTAAACTTCTTCGGATGCATGTACGGTGTGGTGATCACGGGTTTTGCCCCCTGCTCTAACTCAATGACATGCTTAAATCCCCTGTTAGGTGGTCTCCCTACTGGTAGCGGCCCAAACACCTTATCATGCTTCCCAAGCAACTTCTCTATGTCCACATAATAGTGTTGGCGATCCTGGGATGGCTTCTACATGGTGATCAAACACTCTGTTGCACATGCCACGTAACCATGTCTAAAGATGGCCTCCATGCGTTTATTCGACACGATCCTGGGAGCTCATGTCAAAATTCCTATCAAAATAACTCGCTGACCCTGGTGTCTATGAACTCCATCCTCATGATCTGGTAATTCATTTTGAAATATCCAAGTGAGTACAACCACTAGACTCCTAACACCACATTGGTGTCCGCCAAGTCCACTACATAAAATTCATCAATCAATGTATAGTTGCCCAATGTCACATCCAATCCTTTGATCCTCTGAGTACAAGTCATGCTGTACCTGTCTGTTACTACCACGTTGAACCCCTCAAATTCCTCAGTGGGAATGTGTCTCCTAGCGATAAGCGTTGCATCGATGGAGTTGTGGGTGGCCCCACCATCGATCAATGTGATCACTCTCTGTCCCTACAAAAGGCATCTGATCCTGAATTTATAATACCTGGGGACTCCTGAAAGTGTGGAAATGGTCACTCTTTTGACACCCTCCTGCAACGACGCCTGCTCTGTAATCTCAAGGTGTGGTGGCTCATCACTGTTCTATCCACTGTTTTGTACGTGGGTTGTCTCATCTTCACCATCATCCTCCTCGTCGGAAAGCACTTTGATATAATGGAACTTACCTTTTCCTATATATTGGTGACTTGGCTCCCAATGTTCTTTGCAACTATAGCAAAGCTTCTTCCTCCTCATCTCTCTCCAAGTCTCCTCATCCATCCTATCCTTCCTTGTCCATGCCTTCTAGGGAGGCTTCATCACCTAACCCTTCTCTGGAATAAGGAGTTTCGATGGTGCCTTCTTGGGAACTGTGTCCGCCATATCCTGGGTCCTCATGATAGCGTCCTATAGTGTGGTTGGCCTGAAGGCCTTTAACCAACCTCTCAAGGGCTCAGCTAACCCATCAGTGAACAACATCACCAACCTCTGCTCCAAGATGTTTGTCACCATGACTGCCATTTTTTGGAACTCCATGATGTATGCCTCTAGTGCCCTTGCCTATCTTAATTATGTCAGCCCCCTGAAGTGGATCTCGAGATCCTTCTTATCAAACCCGTCCATCAACCTCTGGGTGAAATCCACGTATGATGTGATGCCGACATGCCCTAATGTCAATAGCCCATGGTACCACCACTCATGAGCTTCTCCATCCAAGTGTAGGGTGGCAAACTTAATTTCTTTTTTCTATATCATCAGGTTAAGATGGAAGTAAGTGTCCAACTTATGTACCCATGCTCGGGTTGTGCACCTGTCAGATCCATCAAAATATGAGATAGACAACTGCCCCAACTTGCGTAGAAGATCAAAGTTCTGTTAGTTTTGTGTTGTCCTAGGCTTGCTCCTGAGCTTGATGTTGTAGTAGCCTTGGTAAGACATGGTTTCCTGGATCTCCTCCCTAAGGCCTAATACTCTATGAAGTAGGTGGTGAACTCATACACCTAACCCTTGTGTTCTTGTAGGTTTCTCCTCAAGGGGCGGTGGCAATAATGGTCTATGTGTCCTCCTACTCCCTTTCAATAGGGAAATCTGTGCTGGAATATGGATATTACTACCCTCTACATGAGTTCTACCTCCTCTGTGGTTGCCTTCTGCATGTACCCTGTCACCTCCCTGGGATCCACTAGGCTCGGTCTATCCTTGTTGTCCCACCAGCTGCATTAGCATCTCAAGGGTCTAATGTTGGTTCCTAATCATCTTTTCCTATCTCTGGGATGCTTTTTCCTGTCTCTAGCTTTCCTCATCCTAGCTCCTAGTCATATAACTCAGCAGCCTGATCACAAAAATCTTTTGTAGGATCTCAGTTGTCTCCCATATTTCCTTCTTGTTCTGACTCTGGTTGGTTCACTTCTATTTCTTCTTCCTATGGTGACTCTGGGAAGGGTTGTCCTCCACACCCCCGTCTTCTAGGCATTAATGCACTCACCGGCTGGCAAGATCACTAGCTCTGATACCATTATAATATCCCCAAATATGCTAGGCTAGGGTATTAATGCTTTGTTGTTCAATTTATATGTTTTTCGGTGTGTCAAACACTTTGCATACATATATCACTATATCACTTTCTTCAAACAATTGCTTGTAATCTACTAGTGGGCATTTCATCAAACATATTGCATGCAATTCTAATACACTCAGGATGGAAGAGACAACACATTGGCATTTTATTATGAATGGAGTCTGGTACACAGTAATAATATATATCTAATGGCTGCTACAGTAGTTGCAATACAACAGTAAGCACTACAAAATTCAAGACAAAACTTGGACTGATACCGATATCTCCTCAACATGTGGTGCCAAACTGCTCCAAGGCTCTCCCAGCCCCCTACGATCCTCCAATGGCCAAGAACAGGGTTACGACCCTCCTCCAAACTCCCACGAGCCTGCAAGAGGCCCACTTCCTCCCTCCTAACCTCTATGGCTCACAAAGCAGTCCCAAAGAGCCCGTGGCTCTTCTCCTCTATTAGGTGGCCCGCAAAAGACCCCTGTGGCCTCTCCTCTACCTCGCGGACCTACAAATGGGGTATCTTGGTCCCTCAAAACACCCACGTGGCCTCTCTTTGTCCCTTGACACTGCAACCAGGGAGAGATCTATCCCTCCTAGCAGCCACGAACCTCCAAAGAGCCCCTACGGCCTCTCCAAATGCTCACAGACCTGCAGGAACAAAAAATGGCCTTCTAAGGAGACCCTACAAACCTGCCAAGAAAAGTGTTGTACCTTTACACTGAAGACAAATTCCACAAGATGAAATTCCAATGGAAATCCTAGATGGATCCCCCTCTTGTGTAGCTAGGGTGGATATTACACCACCGAAATTAAACCAATAATGGAAGGGTTTTGCCAAAACCCCAACGAAAACCGTGGCTCCAAGAGCACTCCACGTAAGAGATCAAATCATAATGCCAAAGTGAAGCGCTACCCTTCCTTTTATTGTTCTTCCAAGCCTTCTAGATCTTTCCCCTTTTTGACCAAATCAAACATGACCCTTATTTCTCATTTAATAATAATAATAATCTATTTTTAAGGTCACGGCCAAGCCAGACACCAAATTGGTGTATGAGACCCCCTCCGCCCAACGATTTGACTGGTAAAGTCTACGTAGGTATACATACCCTACCCCCCTTTGGATTTGAACTTGTGACCTCTTAGGAGGAAACACATGTTCTTAACCATTAGGCCCACTTAGGCTGTTTAAGTAATTAAGAATTTACCTTTTTTACTTAATGTCACTTTAAAACATCACATATTGTAGCTAAATGACATTAAATAAACCCCCTTGACTCCCTTTTCTTTACTAATTATAGCCTACGGAAGTCGTATAGGCTACTAAGTCATCCGTCTCCATCAAGTGGAAGGGGACATCACACTGCACTATTACAATATGATACTATTTGAACGAATTATTGTATTCATATTTGCACTATTACAATCTGATACTATTTGAACGAATTGGTGTATTCATATCTGTTTTAGAAAAGGTTGCAATTCAAGATCGGAAACCAGAAAAACAGAGAAATATATATATAACAATATCCAATAGGACTTACAGTTGTTCCAACGCTGTCAGGTTCCCAAGCTCTGGTGGAAGTGTCCCATTAAGACTGTTTGAACTAAAACTCCTGAATTAAAACAACCCACAATTAAGAAATAAATCCCGTTTTCTTTATGTTAGTTGCTGCATTGAGTAATCATGAAAATCAATTGTTTCTGTATGATACAGAGGGATGTAAGCAAGCACCCATAGATTTAACATGGTTGTTGGATTACAAGGCGCTGAACGGAAATTTCTTCTCAAACAGAATATGCAAAAGGGAAGTCACTAGGATTTAAACAACCAATCAATTTGGCAATAATTTTTTTAAGAATATGTTTGTTGTTTCAAAATTATAAAAAATATTTCATTAGCACTATTATACAATATTCCATTTCCATTATCAAGTCAATTACACTTAAAATTGCATCTTGGAATTATTTTTACTACATAAATATTTCTAGAACATCTCGTGCTGCAAATAAATTCATCCCCTTTCAAACTTGGTGGGAGAATACTTGATAATTTGATTGTTTTTTCCTGATCAATTTGACCCAAGGCTCACGAGGTTATTTGTGCTCTCCTTGATTAATTAGTATGTGTATGCGGAGTAATAAGTATGCATGTATAGATCTTTGAGTAATAAGTATGCATGTCTGCAGAGTAATTGGAATGCGTATATGCATAGAGAAAGAGATCTTACAATGAAATCAACTTCTGAAGATTCCCAAGCTCCTTCGGGATGGGGCCAGATAGCTTATTTATTCCAAGGGACCTGAATCAATGAATGTTCTTCATGTCTCAAGATGAAAATCTATTTTCCTACTATAATGAATTCGAGTAGTATGACCTATATGAATGATAAAGATCAACAAACTCTACCTGATCCACATGATTTCAGGTTTAATTTGTTATTCTAACACGAGAAAAAAGAGAGCTGCAGAGTTAAACTATGTTGGTAAATTTTAAAGAACATAGAACATAAAGGGGAGTATCTTACAAGTACTGCATCCTTGTGAGTTTACCCAAGAAAGCAGGTATTGGTCCTGTTAAATAGTTTTGTCCCAAGTTCCTGTCATGAAAATTCCACAGATCGATCTGTTAAGATATCCGTTTATATAGACAGAACAAGTAAACCTTATGCGTTCTTTCAAGTGGCATGGACCGTACAAGATGCAAATCTTAATATAAGTGCAGTTCAACATGTAATAACATGATACAATGTGCTTGTGAAATTTTATTTCCAGTCAATGATTTAGGGAACCAGAGACATGATATGTTGGTTATTTTACACCCGTTTCCTTATTTTACCACTGAAAAGAAAACTCCCCCCTGCAGCCATTAGACAGAATAGTATCCAATTTCACTGAAAAATCTAAAACAGGCTTACAGATCGAAAAGGTAAGTCAGGTTAGCCAGTTCTTCTGGAATTTCTCCCGTTTTGTCCAGTGCATAAACTTTCCTGCAAGCATGTAGGACGCTAATGGATTAGGATATTTGAATTTCACAATTCTAGTTTCTAAAGAAGGTTCTCAACCTGATTGGAGTGTATAATAGAAGAGTTAAGGCCACTTTGGGCTCACGTCTAGAATCAATAAAGGTTCTGTTTAGCAGTGCATTAAATCCAAATGATGTATTGGCTCAATTCAAGATAACAATGATATGCCCCTTGAAGTTGCTAAGCTGGGGGATATATCTCTCCAATCTACGAACTTATATATCTCATATTACACACATATTCACCTAAGTATCAGAATTGGAGATATGCAACTTCAAACATGACAACTTGGTTGTGTTTATCACGCCTGGATTTAGATGGGTTTTTTCGATTATCTGAAGTCACAAAAATGCATATAACTAAAATCAAGCAAAGCCCGCTTCCCATTCTTAGATTAAGTTGTTTAAGGTCCACTGCTGATTGATTTATAAATCTTCACCTTTGTATTGCATTTTGCGAGTGATTCTGCAAGGGCTATTAAGCAATCGCTCTGATATGTTTGAACAATGTAAATAAGATAGTTTCAACAAAAATAAGTTTCAATATTATAAACGAATTATTTTAGGTTGATAAGTGCTTTATGGCCCACAAATTTTTTCCAGAACATAGTGACGGATAGT
>JASDQU010736714.1:72250-126289 GCA_032191745.1 Picea mariana | reverse complement strand
GTCCTGGTGGTATTTCGTGGGCTGGTCTCAGAGCCAAAATGGAGCATTGCCATTGCTGCAACAAGAACAAGCTCAGTGATGTTCAAAGTGATTGCAGAGGTGCGAAAAGGAAGTGGCAGAAGTCCAGTGCATTGTCATCAATTTCAATATCAAGTGGGTCAGGTGGTAAGAAGAGTGTGAAGCTTAGTGTCACCAATTCCAATGTCAAGTGGACTAGGTGGCAAGAAAAGTGTGAGAGGAAACATCAGGCAGAGAATAGGATAAGGGATGACTGTGATATGAAGACTACCTCACAGCTTCTAGTGTTAAAGGAATTGGAGCACGAATTTAGTACGTTTATGTGTTAAAGGAATTGGAGCACGAATTTAGTACGTTTATGTTGGTCACTAGTTGGAAGTATTTGGAGCTGGAATCCTAGGTTGGCTTTATGATATTTTTGGTTTTTTTTTAATCATGACACATCTTGGATTGTCTCTTGAGATTCTCTTGTCTCCTCCTTCCTCAACCTCGGCAATAGAAGAGGATTCATCCTCACAACATCATTCAGGGGAGAGGGAAGTTCTGTGCACCCTTTCTCTGGTTGAGGAGGTTCCATTGGACGTTGCTATCTTGCATGCCAACTGAACGAGGACATGCAAGGAACAGGGGAAGCTGTAGAGGTCCAAGTTGGCTTGACCATTGATGCCTCCCTGAACAGATATATTCAAGGAATTATCTTCTTTATATTTATATATATTGGAAGGTAATTTTGCTATTATATTTATTTATAAAACAATAAATTGGAGCTCATATAAATTGGATTATTGTAGGTTCTGGTGAGACAATTTGAAAATTAAAACAATAAATTGTAGATCATATAAATTGTTTTATTGTAGGTTCTGGTGAGACAATTTGAAAATGGCTACGCCTCTTTTATTGGTGTGCGAAGGCCAGCTATCTGATTTAACCTCATCTTTTTAAAAGACAAATACTATATATATATATACTCACCCCCTTCTGTTAGTATATAGAATGTTCAAGATACTCTTAAAGAAATCCAAAAAAGTCGAAACAAAAAATCTTTTATACTTCTTTTGCAAATATCAAATATCAACATTATACTCCTTTTTTTTTTTTTCAAATATCAATCAACATTAAAGAATGATATGTTTTTATAATGATATGTTTTTATAGTTAGTTATAATTGTTGTAGGAGGTTCTGAAAATATAAGGTTTGTTTTAGTTTTTAAAAGATTCAAAGTTTTTTAGTAGATAGTCTACTCATTATCTGAGAAAATGGAAATATAAGATTTAATTTTTAAAATATTCCAAGTTTTTTTTAGTAGATACTCTACTCATCATCCCAAACAATTAAAGTTTTAATATGTTAGTTTCAATTTTTCTGATGATAATTGTTAGAGTGTACACTTGAAACTCCTACAGCAACAGTTTTCAGATAATAGTACATTACATCCTTCCGAATCCTTTAAAGTAGATACCTGGGTGATTTGATAACCAAAAAAATTGAAACATAAACACACCAACTATTTTCAGATATGAGTACATTACATCCCTCCGAATCCTTTAAAGTAGGTAACTCGGTAATTTGATAACCGAAAAAATTCCAACATAAACCCATTAACTATTTTCAGATCGGAGTACATTACATCCTATGAAACCTTTAAAGTAAGTAATCAGATAATTTAATAACCGACAAAATTCAAGAGAACTTTAATTTGACTTAGCTCTGTGCAGAACTTACATTTGTATAATATGGCAAGTGGTTCTGCTGTTGAAGGTGCAATCACACTTGAAGGCAGGATTCATAGAAGTATCGGAAATGGGCGTACTATCGATGGCTCGTCCAGTACATGGATCTCCAGTAAGGTTCCATGAATCAGAAGACTCTATATTCCACTTCTGAGCAAGTGATTTTACTACATTAACTGTCACCAGGAAAAGGAAATGAGTTCAACAAACAAAATTTGAAGGACATGAGAATGCTAGCAGGCTTTTTGGAATATATTCCATGGTTACCTTCAATTGGGTCCGTGACTGCTGTTGTTTGAGCTGGCTGAAACAAAGTGAAACAACAGCCAATGCTCAGAAAAGTGCACAGAAGCCAAATCGGTGATGAGAATCGAAGCTTCAACATGATGACGGCCAAACGAATTCTGGGTTTGGTGGTTGCGCTCGCAGATCATATACCATAATAGGACGAGTCAAATGGAGATAGGATACCATTTTTCCAATATCTTATGGTGTTTCTGGACTCTGCACTCGCCGTTACGTGGAAAGTACAGGATTGACAGAGTCAAAATTCTCGAGGAGAGTTGCCCATTCAAAACGCATATGATCGAAAAATGTCAGCCTGTCATACCTGTCGGATTGGATGTTCAACGCCGCGTCGACTACGGGTCACTGATATCGTAGTCAAAGTTTGATCGTTTTTTAAATAGTTTTTTTTAAAATGGATGATTTGGGCAGGCCTGGAATTTGAATTTGACGTCTTACAGGACGTTTTTTAGGTTTTTAGACGTATTTGAAACGTGGATACAAAATTTATATGTATAAAAAATCTCAATCTATATTTCTATATGCTTAGTTTACAATAGTGTATTTCTATATTTCAAATTTATATTTCTAGATGCTTAGTTTACAATAGTGTATTACTTACTCAGGCCTTACCTGCCCAGGCCTCACATTGAAGAAGGGTTGAGCAAAGGTTTGTGGGAAGATTAAATATAGTAATAAATAAAATTTAATTAGTTTTACATTTTCAATTCTTGAAATTTAATTAGTTTATAGTTCTAGTTTACATAAAGTGTTAATAGTTAATTGAATATCTATTTACTGATAAACAAATTTAAAACTCATAAATTTGGAATTAAACTAAAATAACGAACATAAAAAACAAATAATCGTCATCAAAATTTCACTTAACAAATAAAATAATTTTGAAATTCCAACCCTGGATTTGGATCAAACAGTGACATAAAGCTCTTATCAAAACTCTGACTTGTGACATAATTCTAACCAGATTGAAAGCCAAATTCAACCAGAAAAGCAAGATAATTTAACTGCTGTTTACCACGCACACACTGTGCAACGCCATTGACAACGAATTTTTTAATTCTTTCTAGAAACTCAAGAGCTCAATAAGCCCAGGTTGAGATGTATTGATCGAAACGTGCTTGACTTCAATTTTTAATTATTTATAATGGAGACCTTGTATTAAATATTGTGGGCAAGGTTGAGATGTATTTATTTAATTATTTATAATGGAGACCTTGTATTAAATATTGTGGGCAAGGTTGAGATGTATTTATTGGAAGATGTTTGACTTCAATATTTAATTATTTATAATGGTTGCTTTCTATTAAGTATTTAATTATTTATAATTATTTATAATGGTGGATTTTTATTAAATATTGTTTTTGTTGAATGAGTTTTTCAAATATAAATATGAAAATTAATTAAGATAAAGGAGTTATTTTTATTATAGTTTAATTAAATATTTTTAATGTTATTGATATAAATTAATTTTCATTAATTTTTAAAAATATTTTTTTGATTTTTTAATTAAAAAATACTAATTAAAATCCTTCAAAATACTAAATCACAAAAACTAGTATTAAATTTCATTTTATATTTTAACATTAATATAAATAACTATTTTAATTTCTTGTTTTGTGAATTTGTTTTGTGTAAGATTTCTTTTAATATTATTACTTATTTTCTAATTATATGTGAATTAAGTATATAATGTAAAGAGTTTCACATACATTACATTTTTTT
Organism: Picea mariana; assembly: GCA_032191745.1. NCBI lineage: Eukaryota > Viridiplantae > Streptophyta > Pinopsida > Pinales > Pinaceae > Picea > Picea mariana. The sequence goes on along the minus strand of JASDQU010736714.1, from coordinate 122,512 downwards.
TATATGAAGATTTTATTCTGTACAATTACTCCATTTTTAATTATATTCGAGTGGGTATAATTACTTATTTTTAATTATATTTGAGTTGGGTATGTGTTGTAAAGAGTTTCATTGCATTATAATTAGTGAGTTGGTTATGTGTTGTAAAGAGTTTATAATTATAAGTAATTATGTAAATTGGGTGTGTGTTTTAAATTATTCCACATGTTTAATAGTTATGAGGTAGAGATTATTTTATAAGGCATTGTTAATGTTAAAATCTTTATCAATCTAAACATCAATTTTGTAATAAAATATCTAGTCATGTCTTGTTAATTTGATAATATCTTCAAAAAATTTAATACAATTTAAAAGGGGAAAGACTTATTCTGTTTAGCCCACTTATTCTTGAAAATAAATGTAAATGCAAATTGTATATTCTTCCAAAATAAGATTCAAAATTCTAATGCATATTTAGGATATCTAAATGATATAGTTTCATTTTAATAAATCTTCATAAAATTAACAAGGTAAGTACCAAGTCTATGTTTTCTTTTATCATGTGTTTCTAGTTACAATTAGTATAAAATGATAAAGTATGGTATTAATGTACAAGTCTATGTTTTATTTTATCGTGAGTGAGTATGGTCATTGTTATCGCACAGATTGTAGCTTGGGAAAAGCCCAACCCAAACCATAAAAGGTGTGACAACTATGGAAGTATTTACCCACTGTCACTTTAGTTAAACACTCCCCTCACTTTAGTGATGATGAAATCACCACAAGGGGGGAATCCTGAGACACCCTAGGGGGAATTGAGATGGAAAGTGAAAGGATGTGAAAGGTTCCCATATAGTTCAAGGTCAAATATGAAAGGAGGCTTGAGGAAGAATCTCGTGAGGAGGTAATTGGTTGCCAAAGATGATGTACCTACAAAAAAATGTTATCCCTGCCCAAAACAAGACAATATATAACAAATGAAGCTTCAAAACTAGAGGGGATTCAGCAAGAAACCTTGATATAGTAATCTATATATCAGCAACAAATGATAATAAGAGCTACAAATTTAACCACCAATGGAAACAAAGCTAGCAACAACTAGATAAACTTCCAATGATTAAAGCAAGACTTTGACGGTGGTTAGAGGGTTGTTAGTTAGTGTTATCAGCAAGATTTGTAACAGTCTTATGGTTGTAACAAAGAATTTCTACAACAACCAATTCTAGCCACTAGATTCAACAAGTAAACCACCAAAAGATAGTTAATAACTTGTAGAAAAATTATAGCATTTGCAAGTGAATTTTAGTGGTAGAATAGTGAGTAAACAAAGAAATAAAGATGAGTTTGTTGCAGCCCTATTGGCTATAGCATTAAATCTATAACAACAATGAGATTACTTGGTCAATCAAGATGCCCCTAGGGCACCAGAAAGGTTATGACATAGAATTTAATCCAACTTGAACAATTGCAATATCTCAAGAAATCATGTATACCAATGCATGAATATTCAATCTCCAATGCAAGTAGATTAGTGTCTTGTCTATTAGGTTATGGAGTCTCTTGTATATGATCTAGAGTTTCTTACTTCTCTAGCTAGGGTGTAATCCCTTTTACTCCCTAGAGAAAACAAAACCTTAGCAAGGTAAATCTACAAGGGTGTAAGTCCTTTTACTCCTTGTAGCAACCTTTACAAGGTAGCTTCTTTCAATGACAATTAAGATAGATCTTGATGAAGGGTGTATTCCCTTATACCCCTCCAAGGGTTTAGACAAATTAAACTTAAACTAAGAAGAAACAACACAATTGCAAAAATTTCTTACGTAGTTCAAGAGATAGCATGAAAAACCCTTCTTTATCAAGAATATTCCACCACATTACCAAGAAACAAGCATCCAAGAGTGATCCGGATTTATGAGTGGAACGAAATAAATAATAGACTGAATACAATAACACAGAGATACGGAGAACAACAACATATATCCAGTGAACAATAACTTCTATTGAATAAATAAAATAGACTAAAACTGTAAAACTACAGAATTGAAAACAACTTGCTCGAATTGTGGTAGTTATCTCTTAGAAGAGATGTGGCTGCTACGTGCATCCGTCTGAGCAGAATGATTAAAATGAGGCTCCAAAGGCCCTTTTAACATTATTCATGAATGCCAAAACCCTAGATATCCAAAAACCTAACCCTAGGAGATGAAATGCCAAAAGTTATGTGGACCACGCTGGGTAAGTTGGTACCTCAACTTCCCGAGGTCATAACTTTTGCATACGACCTTCGTTTTAAGCGCGTGATAGCCTGTTGGAAAGGTCTTCTCGTGAGTTACACGTTACGCCATCAAAATTTGACTTCTTCTATAGTTTGAAAGTGACAATCCAAAAAAACATTGTTTAGGGCCCCAAAATGGCCCTGGAAGTACAAAAAGATGTGCTGACATGAAAACTTCCAAAATAAACCAGTTGGATTAGGTCGGCGGCCACCAGTCTCCACCTAGAAGATGTGCAGGTCTTCATACAACCCCGAAAGTGTAGAACCCACGATTACAAAGAATTACAGAAGAACATGTTGAACTAAAAATTGTCAAGAGAAGTCAGTTGGAATAGGTGGGTGGCCACCAATATCCACCCAGATCAAAGAGATATCGCCTAGCCTTTTCCTCCAATAGTCAAGTAAAAGAATCTACAATTTCACCAAAGCGAGATAGATCTATTTTCCCAAATAGAGCAAAAATTTCAGCCAAGAGAGTATGTAACTCTCAAAACCATGATCTAAAATAAGGTTGAGATGACCTTCATTTATATGAGGTCATCTAACCCTAATTTTTCCACTTTTACAAAAGTTAACATCAAATTAGAGAGGTCAACCTTCTCTATTTTCCTTTTACAACTTAAAATTACAAAATTACATAAAATAATCCCTTAAAAGGGTGATGACATGCCCTAAAGGGGGACACTAGGCCTCAAAAGTGAGACATTGAGCATGTAGATGCAAGTCATTGGGCCTCCAAAGGTCATGTGTCTATCTCTCATGTTCGGAAGTGCCATGTCATGCATCTTTATTCTTCAACCCACATTATCTTCCTTCTAGATCCATCAAACCCTAGCCTCTTCATGACGTCAAGGCTTAGGAGGTGACGTTTTGGGCTTCCAAAGGCCAACACCCTAGTGGAAAGGGATAGCATGCCATCATCAAGTGGTGTCCAAATGCCTCCAAAGGCAACGTCCATCATCTCAAGTGTGCAATGGCTCTTGGGTTCTATACACATCCTGTGGGGCGCATCATCCAACCTGTGGGATTCAATCCCCTATGAAGGTCCAAGTGATCTTGTGCCTCCATGGAAAATATTTCACTTGGCAAGGTATTGAAAAGACAAACTAGTACGCCCTCCAAGGGTCCACAATTCACATGTATCATGCCAAGTAATCCATATTTAATAAAAGAACCACCCAAACATGTGCATCAGATCCCCCCTTTTAAAAATAAACAAATGCTCAAAGACCTTATACAACTTTACAAATTTAAGAATGGGAGGGTTGTCATGGTACCCTACTGTGTAGGTCATTACCCAAGTCAAGGAGTGTTTCCCAAGAGGACCCTCTCTAAGTCATGTAAAAGAGTATGAGGTCGATGGGGGTAAAACTTTTGGGCATGGGGTTTCTTGACATACAAGGGCTCGTATTTTCTCATTTATGGGTTCGTTTGTAGAGGGTGTGTTGCATCCTCGTTTGCAATGCAACCTTTTTCCAAGCCCTTTATTTTCCATTAATCGATTAGGGTCCAAAGCATTCAGTGCTATGTGTAATGGAAATTAAGGAGAACCACAATACCACTTGAAGCTAGGAACACATGGAGTGCCATGTGCAAGGAAAGTAAAGGAAACTACAAAATGCATTCCCTCAACAAGAGGGACATTTATTTAATTATGTGTTTTATTTTACAAGTCCTTGAATTTTATGGAGAAGCGTTTCATTTCTCTTAGGACCTTAGGGCGACCATCTGGAGGATAATTTATTGGATTTTATCTTTTTCCAGCTATAAGCCTCTTGGACTTTAGCCCCTTCTTTCCATGAAATGAGGTACAAGCCATTCTTGGGTCAATATGCCCGAAGACCCAAAAGATGAGGAAACGAAAGGGAAAAAAGTGTGGAAAGTGATAAGTATGTGAGGGAATGGTACGATGACCCTTTAAGAAGATCCACTAGTAGCAACCTTTTTTCCCAAGGGTGACCCACTTACTAGGGCAACATGTCAACCACCGAGGGGAAATGAGGCAAAAGGCATAATTTCCAAGAAAACATTTTCAAGATCGAGAAAGGACCCTTTGCAACATGTTCAAATGCTTCAATTATTAAAATGACACATACCATGAGACTAGACTTGTTACCTTGTGAATCAAGACTTGTTGTCCTCTGTGGGCCAAGATGGTGTGGTTGATGTTGTTATCGATCAATGATGATGTGTGGTGAGAGGAGGGGATTTGTCCACTCAAGTGGCTCTCGACACTCTATGTCTGCAACATGCAAGCATTGAGACATCATCTCCTTAGTTTCCCCTAGAAATGGGGGTTAACATCTGGCTCCTACTTGGGGACATGTGCTCATCGTAGAGGACATGAGAACCTCAACATCTCCTAGTAAGACATGTGCCTACACACACTTAAGAAAATATGTTGGATATCGAAGGTGGTGCACTCACCCTTTGTTCATATGATCAAAAAAATTCAAAAATCCAACTATGCATTAAAAAGAAAATTTGCATCTTTTCAAATATTTCTAACAAACATGTAATATAAATAAAGAAAATGTAGCAAAACAACTATGAATGAATGTAATAAAGCAATATGTGAACATGCAAATCTACATAAATGAAACTAAACTACCATGAACATACAAATGCAAATGCAATAAAATAAATAACCTACCTACTTACCTAAGGCCCAAGGAGATCAGGTCTTGGTGATATATGGTGAAATCATACAACCAGTGAAACCACCTACTCAACATCTCATCAGGTATCTCCCCATGTGCTTAATCATGTGATACAACAAATATAAGTCAAACACATAATAATCATGAGTACAAATAAGCATATAATCAATCATAGAAAACAACTCATGGAGGTGAGTAGGAGGGAAACAATCATGTTGGAGAGAATGGTCACAAGATTAATCAATCCTTCTTTGAATAGGACTACTACATATAGATGACAACTCATCTTCATCCTCAGTTACATGAACAATGCTTCATTTTTCTATAAATCTTTCGATGAAGAAGTTTTGAAACGTTTCCCAAGTGGTAATTGTCTCGGGAGGGATTTTTTTGTACCATTTTTTGGCTTTCCCCGTGAGAGACGAAGAGAAAAGATTCACACGCACATCCTCATATTGTTTTCGGGAGAGACAAGAATTGAAAACTTTCACAAATGTATCCAAATGATGTCGAGTTGATATTGTATCCCCTTCTAAAAAGGTGGGAAGCCATTCTCTAAATACACTTTGAAAAGATTGTTTATAATCTTCATCAGATAATAGTTTTGTGTCCTCAAAATAATGATCCCCAAGGTATGGTTGGGTATCAACATGAGTATAATGCAACAATTCATCCTCAGATGGATGATACCAATCTATGCTTATATCATCATCACGCCACCAAATACCTGGATCATCCAAATATGAAGACCAGTTCACTGAAGGTGACAACTCAACATTATTTATTTGAGAGCTACCCTCAATGTCATAAAATGGGGTCCTTATCAAAAATGATACAATCCATGTCCCACCTATGCCTCCCAACATGTATGAAATCATCATTATGTTGATCAATTGTATCATTGGGACTGATTACTTTTTCATCTTCATGTACATGTTCGTCAAGAATTTCTTCATTTGTAAGGGCTTGCCTTTTAACAAGAGATGCTTCATCAAGTTGTTCTTTAGTAGGTTCTCAGAGTAACTCATTCACAAGTTTCATCATATGCTGGACAACTTCATTAGCAATTTTTTTCTCTTCCATCTGCAAAAATGTCCTCGAGATACGGTAAGTTCTAGGAAAAGATTCCCTTGGTGCCATAATTCCATTGTTTAAAATGACACTTCAAAGGAGTCACCAGATGATCTCAAGGCTCATCAAAATATGGAAAGGGTATTAGGGAAAGTTGGGATTTGTGGAGTCATCGGATGAGCTTAGAAATTTCATCAAAAGGGGAGAGGGAAATTCCCTCAGGTGGAGTCGCTAAGAAAGTTAGGGAAAGGCTTTGGGATAACTTTCCAAGTGTCGTTAGAGCTCGAAAGAGGATTCAAAATCCTTCCCAGAAAATGACGCAAAAATATTATCGCACAGATTATATCTTGGGAAAATCCCAACCCAAACCACAAAGGTATGACAACTATGGGATTATTTACCCACTATAACCTTAGATAAACACTCCCCTCACTTTAGTGATGATGAAATCACCATAAGGGGGGAATCTCAGGTGACCCTAAAGGGAATTGAGATGGAAAGTGAAAGGATATGAAAGGTGCCCCTATAGGTCACGGTCAAATATGAAAGGAGGATTGAGGAAGAGTCTCATGAGGAGGTTATTGGTTGCCAAAGATGATGTACCTGCAAAACAATGGTAGCCCTTCCCGGAACAAGACAATATATAGAAAATGAAGCCTCAAAACAAAGGGGATTCAACAAGAAACCTTGTTGTCCAAAATCACAATAGTGTAGGAATATATCTATATATATATATATATATCAGCAACAAATTATAATAAGAGCTGCAAATTTAACCACCAAAATCAAGTACAAGATGTTGGAAACAAAGCTAGCAACAACTAGATAAACTTCCAATGAATAAGCAAGACTTTGACTGTGATTAGAGGGTTTTTAGTTAGTGTTATTGCAGCCCTATTGGCTGTACAATTAAATCTATAACAACAATGAGATTACTTGACCAATCAATACACCCCTAGGGAACAAAAAAACTTATGACATATAGAATTTAATCCAACTTGAACAATTGCAATATCTCAAGAAATCACGTATACCAATGCATGAATATTCAATCTCCAATGCAAGTATATTAGTTTCTTATCTATTGGGTTGTGGAGTCTCTTGTGTATGAGCTAGGGTTTATTACTTCTCTAGAGGTGTAATCACTTTTACTCCCTAGAGAAAACAAAACCTTAGCAAGGTAAATCTACAAGGGTGTAAGCCCTTTTACTCCTTGCAACAACCTTTGCAAGCTAGCTTCTTTCAATGACAATCAAGATAGATCTTGATGGAGGGTGTATTCCCTTATACTCCTCCAAGGGTTTAGACAAATTAACCTTAAATTAAGAAGAAACAACATAATTACGGAAATACCTTACCTAGTTCAAGAGATAACATGAAAAACCATTCTTTATCAAGAATATTCCACTGCATTACCAAGAAAAAAGAATCTAAGAGATAACATCTAGCCTTTTCCTCCAATAGACAAGTAAAAGCATCCACAATTGCACCAAAGAGAGATGGAGAGATTTTTCCAATTAGGACGAAAATTTCATCCAGACGAGTATGTATTTCTCAAAACCGTGATCTAAAATGAGGTTGAGATGACCTTGATTTATATGAGGTCATCTAACCCTAATTTGTCCACTTTTACAAAAGTAAACATCAAATTAGAGAGGTCGACCTTCTCTATTTTCCTTTTACAACTTAAAATTACAAAATTACATAAAATAATCCCTTAAAAGGGTAATGTCATGCCGTAAAGGGGGACAGTAGGCCTCAAAACTGAGAGGTTGAGCCTCTAAATGCAATTAGTTGGGCCTCCATAGGCCATGTGTCCATCTCTCATGCTTTGGAGTGTCATGTCATGCATCTTCCTTCTTCAAACCACATCATCTTCCTTCTGGATCCATCAAACCCTAGCCTCTTCATGACATCAAGGATCAGGAGGTGACATTTTGGGCCTCCAAAGGCCAACACCCTAGTGGAAAGGGCTAGATTTCCATCATTAAGTGGTGTCCAAATGCCTCCAAAGACAACGCTCATCATCTCAAGTGTGCAATGGCTTTGGGGCCCTTTTCCCATCCTATGGGGCCCATCATCCAACCTATGGGATTTAAGCCCCTCTTTCACCTGGAAAGTTCCTGCAAAGACAAACAAGTACACCCTCCAAGGGTCCACAAGTCACATGTATCATGCCAAGTAAGCCATATTTAATAAAAGAACCACCCAAACATGTGCATCAAATCCCCCCTTTTCAAAATAAACAAATGCTCAAAGACCTTATACAACTTACTAAATTTAAGTATGGGAGGGTTGTCATGGTACCCTATTCGGTAGGTCATTCCCTAAGTCAAGGAGTGTTTCCCAAGATGACTCTCTCTAAGTCATGTAAAAGATTATGAGGTGGATGGGGGTGTAAATTTTGGGCATGGGATTTCTTGACATACAAGGGCCCATATTGTCTCACTTATGGGTTCCTTTGTAGAGGGTGTGTTGCATCCTTGTTTGCGATGCAACCTTTTTCCAAGCCCTTTATTTGTTAATAATTGATTAGGGTCCAAAGCATTGAGTACTATGTGCAATGGAAAGTAAGGAGCACCACAATGCCACTTGAAGCTAGGAACACATAGAATGTCATGTGCAAGGAAAGTAAAGGACACTGCAAAATGCATTCCCTCAATAAGTGGGACATTTATTTAATTATGTGTTTCATTGCTCCCAAGACCTTAGAGCGGGCATTTGGAGGATAATTTATTGGCTTTTATCTTTTTCTAGGTACAATCCTCTAGGCCTTTAGCCCCTTCTTCCCATGAAATGAGGTACAAGCCCTTCTTGGGTCAATATGCCCGAAGACCCAAAAGATGAGGAAATGAAAGGGAAAAAAGTGTGGAAAGTGATAAGTATGTGCGAAAATGGTACAGTGACCCTTTAAGGAGACCCCCGAGTAGCAACCCTTTTCCCGAGGGTGACCCACTTACTAGGGAAACATGTCAACCACCAAGGTGAAATGAGGAAAAAAGCATAATTCCCAAGCAAACGTTTTTCAAAATTAAGAAAGGACCCTTTGCAACATGTTCAAATGCTTTAATTATTAAAATGACACTTACCATGAGACCGGACTTGTTACCTCATGAAGCAAGACTTGTTGTCTTATGTGGGCCAAGATGGTGTGGTGGATGTTGCTGCTATCGATCTGTGATGATGTGTGGTAAGAGGAGGGGCTTTGCCCACTCAATTGACTATCGACACTCGATGCATACAACCTATGGGTCTCGAGACATCATCTTTTTAGTTACCACTAGAAATGGGGGGTAATAGTCACAATTAGTATAAAGGATAAAATATGATATTAATGTCTACTTAAATCAATTTGGCTTCTGAAACATGTGTTAAGCCTTTTTGTTGATGTAGGGAAAGTAGCTCCAAGATACTAAGAAAAATAAAAATCAAAAGTATGAAATGAACATTAGTTGTATTAAATTCGGTACTCAAATTCACAAGAAACATAAATAAAAATGATAATATTATATATTTAAAAAATATTCTAGACTACATCAATTTTTTTTCTATTATCTTTTTAATTTTTAAAAATAATATATAATATAGTAATAAAACAAGGATATACATCATTTTTATTTTATGAAATATTATCCTCTAAATTTTGGAATCGCCTTGACAAGAAGAATTTGGAATTAGTGGAGCACAATTTCATGACATTTGGAAGAAGTCCATCGAATGTGTGAGCACTATCCAGAAAGGATTGTTATGTATATATTGAGAAGAAATGTTACGTCAGTTTGAAAGTTAAAAAACATACTAAAAGCCTAGAGTGTAGCCTTATTCCCAAGGTGTTTCCTTTGCTCCTGTTGCAAGAATTGAAGCTATCAGGATGTTTTTGGATTTTGCATGCTACAAAAATTTCAAAGTTTACGAGATGGATGTCAAATCAACATTCTTAAATGGTGACCTTGAGGAAGAATTTTATGTGGAGCAACTTGAAGGTTTTCTTCTAACTGGCGAAAAGGACTATGTTTTCTGACTAAAGAAATCCTTGTATGGGTTGAAACAGGCTCCAAGAGATTGGTATTATAGACTAGATAGATATTTGCACCAACAAGGATTCAAAAAGGGAGTTGTTGATAGCAATTTATACATCAAGGCTGAAGGTAATGATCTGTTAATTATTGTGGTATATTTTGATGATATTATTTTTAGTAGTAATATTAAATTAATGAGTAAGAAGTTTGTAGTTGCAATGCAACAAGAGTTTGAGATGTCCATGTTAGGAAAAATCTCCTTCTTTCTTGGCTTACAAATTCATCAATCAAAAAAATGAATTTTTGTTTTCCAAAATAAATATCTCAAGGAATTTTTTATGAAGTTTGGTATGGAAAACTACACACCAGTAAGCACTCCCATGACTACCAATTGCAAAATCAACAAGGACGACAATGCTTTAGAGGTAGATCAAACCATGTATAGGTCCATGATAGGCAGTTTACTTTATCTCATGGTTTCAAGGCCTGACATCATGCACGTTTTTGGTTTGGTAGGCAAGTTTCATTCCAATCCCAAGGAAATTCATGTTCTTGCAATCAAAAGAATATTCAGGTATTTGCAAGGCACTAGTGATTATGGATTGTGGTATCCAAAACTGATAGGCCTTTTTCTCAAAGCTTATACAAATGTAGATTGGGCAGGAAGTATCGATGATAGAAAAATCACTAGTGGAGGTTCATTCTTCCTTGGCAATTGTTTAGTATCCTAGATCAACAAGAAACAAACTTTTATTTCCCTCTCTACAACTGAAGTAGAATATATAATTGTATCATCCTTTTGTACGCAAGTATTGTGGATAAAGACCAATCTTAAGGATATTCAAGTTCCCTGTGATCAACCTATTATCACTCTGTAAATTCCCAGAGGTTGTTGAAAGGAAGAAGAAATTTACCAAAGGTAACTTTATCCAAGCACTTCGAAACTGGGATCTAGCCCTGCCAGTTTCAGAGAGGGATCTCTCTGTAAGATTTAACTTTGTTTCAAATTTCAGATATTAGGCTAGTTAAAATGAATATGACCAAGTTGTTTGTTTTTATAAAATGGCTAAAATGTCACTTACGCATCCATTGGGCTATGGGGTTTGTTTTATAAAATGTTGAGACTGACTAATAGGTTTTAAAAGGTATTCTCACAGGGCGGGATAATGCAACTACTAGATTCTTTAGCATAAAAAGATGTAAGGCAGAAAAGATGAGATAATCAATTATAACCAAGAAGCATTTAAGAATTTCTTAATTATAACATCAGAAGAAAATATTTAGATCATTTAAAGTCGGAAACAGAGTATACGAGGATAAATTATGCAACTTTCGCTACTTCTAGATGATCAGATTTAGAAAAACAAAATGAACACTGAGAGAGATAAACATTCAACTAAGAAGAGAAAAATTCACCAACAACTAACACGCGAGAATCCTGTGAAACGTCCCTTTTATTACTGGTAGATGTCTGATAAAAATTACAGTGCTTACATCTTGCTTGGGTGTAAAGATCAACCCTCAATACTTCAAAGTTTGAAATATTTATAACAAAAATTGCAAACGACCCTGTCATTAATGATCAGGACATGGAAGATTCTAAATCTAACTAACTAGATAACAAGATACAAAAATGTAGGAACTGATGATGATCTGTCATATTTTCATGTTGATTTTAGGGAAGGTTGTTGGTGAGTCATTCACGCGACTTTGACTGCTCCGCTTGCTGACTTGGATTGTACACCTCATCTCTTACTCGATCAAATTGCACAACTCTTCCCATCTCAGCTGACTGGGAATGGTGACTTTGAGCAGTCTTCGGTAGGTTTCATCCGTTTCAGTATATTTGGCAAAAGTCGGCTTGACTATGAAAATATATTTGATTTCGTGTTGTATGTTGAGGTCTGGCTGCAAAGTCTCCAAGAATGCCTTGCCTATTATGTTGCCCTGTATTCCTGAGAACTTGGAACTATCCTTGGCCACTGTAGCTATCTTCTGCTTGTAGTCAGGAAGGGTCATCAACTTGTCATTTAGCACCATTAAACTGGGAAGACCTTTCTTTTGTAAGGCATCAATCTTGTTGAAGAACCTTTGAACTCTGATGTCCATGTTCTGGACTTTCTCTTCCAGCTGCAACATCAATCCTCTTTTGGTCAGCACCCTTTTGACTTCGAGGATAGTATCTGTCCTGTCTTCAATCTTTAGGTCTTCCAATTCTTCCATGGTCTTCGAATTCAAAAATCTAATGATTTTGTTTTCTTCAGTGGGAATTTCCCCCAACTCTCCTTTTATCTTGTCGATAGCTTGTTTACTCCTCAGCACCAGTTTATTTTGCTTGAACATGATTTGCACCATAGGCCAGAGTTCATTTATGGATTTGGAGATATCCATCCAAATGTTCTCCTTAGCTTCTGCTAGTGTTTTACCCCCCACTGTTTGCTTTTGCAGATGTTTTATTTCCTGCTTGAGATTTTCTAACATTTGCCTTTCAATGTTGAAGCTTGTCTGGTAGGAGGCCTTGAGCTCCTAGATATTCTCAACCTTTTTCTTCAGTCTATTAATTTATGTTCCTTGTAGGGTCATCTCCTCCATTGATTTTTCTAACTCCACAGATTTTTCTAGAGCTGTCAGTGGGGTGGCTAATGGAAGTTCTACTGTGGTGGTTGTTGATACAGTTATTGTGCTAACTCCTGCGAGATGAACTTCACTCAGTGGGATGACTTCCATTGGTGATGCATGTTCTTTCTCCTTTACCAACCTCTCCAGCCCTACTTCCATTTATTTTATCTTTGCATTATGTTCCATGATAAATTTTAACATTTCCTCCTTTTCACCTTCTGTCTCAGCCATCTCTTTGGTCTGTGAGTCTTCTATAGGTGGCAATTTTAGTTGCTTTCTCAAAGATTCTATGTCAGCATTCTTTTTATTGAGCATCTCCTCAATTTCTTTCACATTTGAGGGGTCATACCCAATCTTGAGCACCAATTCTTCTAAAGACTTAATTTTATTATCCTTTGCAAAAGATGATATCTTCTCCAACTTTAATCGAGTCTAAACATTGTTCAGAGAAACTTGTAATTTGGCAGCAGAAGTGGAAGCATTGGCTAATGTTGAGAAAATCATTTCTCCAGTCTACCTGTGTAGATCCATCTGATCAGTTGGATGTACATCTCTGGTGTTAAATTCCATTGTAGCCCTGTTGTAATCAGTGATTTCTTTTGGATGGGGTACTTGTGCCTGCAAGAATGCCAAGTGCATTATTCCTTTCTCTGTATCAAAAGCTGATAACAGTTTTTGTTGTGTTGTGGACGTTTGCTTCCAAAACTGAGCATAAGTGTTGTTGGTCAGCATCTGATTCTTCTTCTTGATCATATCGTATTTCTTAAAAATACTCAGCTTTGCACCCCCTTGATTTGGTTGGTTGGTTAGTGAGGTGTCAGTCTGCTTCTTGGATGAAGAAGTAGACAAGATCTATTGGTTGCTTGAGACAAGAGGTGAATGATCTCCTTTTATAACTGTAGTGGATTGGGTTTCCTTTTCACCAGTTGTGTCAGTTGTATGACTGGCTTTTGGCCTTTTGGTGTATACCTGGAAATCCTCAGCTAATATTTATGTGGCTGAAGGGGAAGTATCCTTTTTGGTTCTTTTCTCCTTTGGTACCTGTGGTGTGGTCGTTTGCGAGATAATGATTAAATGAGATTGTTTCTCTACTTTTTCTAGAGTGTTCACCTCCCACTCCATTTGATTCATGTACTTCTCTATCTCGTACCTGGGTGCATGAACATACAGGGCATTTTTATTCTTCACTCTCATCTTTGTGATGATCCCACACGGATCATAGTGCCATAGGAAACTTGTGTCAAAATTCATCTCTTTCAACAGTTTATTTGCCTCTTCCCTGGCAGCTCAGCTGTTGCATAAAGGATCCTATCTGCCCCTTGATTCTCAGTTGTTGTTTCTTCTTCAGAGATACAAAATGTATATCATATGAATTTATCATTTGTCTGATATACTCCAAGGAAAAAATCCGAACAGGCAAGTATTTGGGGAATTTGTATGGAGATAACTCACACCCATATACTCTAATTTCTGTGTGATTTTGATACAGGAACTAGTCTCCAGTATTGGCAAGATCTGAAAGGTGTAAAACTCTTTGGATCTCCTCATTTATCCTCGGCTCTAGTCTACCACTGAGCATGCTTACCACTGGGTGATAAAACAACTCAATAAATAGCTTGAAATTAAATTATGTGGAGTTTCTTCTGAGTAGAGAAGTCCAAGAGGTGACGGGATGTGGTTTTCCTTCCTGGTCCATTCTCTGCATGGTGAATGCGAACTTCTCTGTTGAAAGAACATGAACATGTAAGTCAGTATTGAAGAATACCAGAACATGCCCTCCGTGGGAAATTTGAAAAGTTGGTCATGTATGTTCTCGGCTAGAAAACTATTGTAGTCGAACTGGGTGATGGATTTTTCTTCGACGGCGAAAATGGAAAGGTAACCTAAGATGGGCTCGTCCACCCATTCATCTGAGAAATAGCCGAGCAGACAACATAGCGATGAAATAATCTGGTTTCCTTTTTCTTAAAACATGGAGGAATGGTAAGGGGGATTTTTCTTGGGGAGTTGAGTATCATGTAGGAGGAAAAGATAAAAAAATTGTGCTCTCTAGGGAAAAGACGGGTTCTGGTACAATTCTGTTAAGACTTCCATGGTGAGGGGAGAGTGGGATTCAGCTCTAGATATTTGCATCATTCGATCAATGGCCTTGGGCGTGATAGAGAAAAGAGTTTCTTCGAACGATGAAACTATGGCTCTCTGGTCGGGGAGGTAATGAGCCTGACATTTGAGGGAAAACTAGGGAAAATGGTGGATTTGGGGGAAAAGATACAAGGGGAGATTGGACTCCCAGAGATCGATCTCATCACTTTGATCTACAAATTTGTCCTTAAACCATCACTGCAATTCAGCGAAATCGAATTCACACCTGGTCTCTGAGATCAGATAATCCTTGTCGGCTAATGGGATCTGATCGAGATCGACAAGAGGTGGGAGGAATGGGTTTTCCTCGACTTCTGATCTTTTAAATTTAGGCGCCATGGATCCAGAAGGTACCTACAAACTGGAAAAAAAAATGTTAGTAGGTAGTGGCTATGGCTGAGTTGTTGACTAAAGCAGTGAGGGAAATGAATTTCTGGAGTGCAAAGAGTATGAAAAATGGGCAAATGGTGAAAACAAGGCTAATTTTAAGTGAATGGGTATCCATTAGGTGCGGAGGACAGGTCAGCAGGCTAACGGATACGTTAGCCTGTAATAAATGGCCAACGGATCAACTGAATTATGAGGTGGCAGGTGAAGGAAAAGTGACAGGATGACGTGGAAGGCGATGAAGGATAGGTAAATGGGATAAAACATGTGACAGGTCAAAGGGGTAAGGACACTCTAGCAGAGTAGTGAGACGGGACATGTAATATGAGATAGTGGGATGTTGCATCATGAGGCGACGAGATAGTGGAGGATGATGTCATGAGGTGGTGGTGGTATGGCATGGTCGGTGTGGCGGTAAGTGGTTTGGAGCGGAGGGGGTCCAATGCAATGGATCGACAACACGTTGGGATGGGGCCTTCCGGGGAAAACCGCCTCATTTTGGACCACCCCCCCCACCGTTAAAGGCAAAAAGGTCAAGGGGGTCTGGAATCTCTTGTAGACCGTTCATCTATGCACTATCAGGTTGACCGTAGATCTATGCACACTTGTTAATCACCATTCTGGACACCCCCCCACCGTTAAAGGTAAAACGGTCGGGGGGTCCGGAATCCATTGTTAGTCGTTGATCTACGTGTTGTTAGATCAACTGTTGATCTAAGCGCATTCTTTATTCTATGGGCATGATTTAATATGTGCATTGAAACTTAGGCTTAGTGCTTTTGTGGATTTTGCGTTGCTTCCCTTGCTTTTCATCACCATGATGTTAGAAAAAACATTTCAAACATCTAAATCATGAATTTTCCTCAAACATCATTCAAGTTTTATTGAAATAAAACCAACTAATCTATATTCTAACCTAGTCACCTATCACATTTAGCCCAGATTAGACTGTTGGACTAAGGAATTACTCTACCTTGGGTCTATTTGACCAAGATTAGACAGTTTGATCAAATTCATTCACTAGCTAACCTATCTATTTGGCTAAGATTAAACAGTTTAGTCAAGCTTATTCACTAATCCTATCAACATAAATTTAAAAGGACTTGGCCATGTTTAAACCGTATGGATCAAGTCATTATTATTGCATGGGGCTTTATACATTTTCTTTTATGCCCTCTTTTATTCTTTTCTTTTTCTTTTCTTTTCTTTCTTCTTTATTTTTTCTTTTTATTTCTTTTTCTTTCTTTTTTTTCTTTTTTCTTTTCTTTTTGAAAATAATTTGCAAGAATGAAATATTATTTGCAAGACAACATACATCAATAGTGAAAATTTTCCAGTCACCAGATGATCCTATAAATTATAGGGTTATAACACAACCTATTCCTATCATGTGCGACAACACAAGTGCAGCTATCAATCTCTCCAAAAATATTGTTCAACACTCTAAAACTAAACATATCCCCATCAAGTATCACTTTCTCAGAGAACAAGTTCAAGATCAGGTGGTTAAATTAGAATATGTTTCTTCCAAAGAGTAGATTGCAGATATATTTACCAATCCATTACCTACAGAATCATTTGAGTACCTCAGAGAGAATTTGGTATTCCTTCCCACTTCTCATTCAGGCGTATAAACCTTCATTACAGGTTGGAGGCTACCCATCATCAGGGGGAGCAATGCAAAAAAATTGCGCAGGAGGCAATACAACATTCTGAGAAGGGTAGGCACTCTCAGGATGTGCATAGTCAGTAAGGAATTTCCCTTTTCCATTGATGTCAAAGGGGGAGAAAAATAGAGTTGTGACAAAGAGGAGCATACATCAAGGGGGAGTGAATGCCAGAGGAACACATTGACAGGGGGAGAAACTCAACAATATAGTTTCCATCAATGGAAAAGGGGGAGTTTGTTGAACATATATTGTCATTGATGTCAACGAGGTCATGGACTGCAACGATGCGATGAAATGGACTGTGACAGTGTGACATAATGGACTGTGATGGTGCGACATAATGGATTGTGATGGTGCAATGGTGTGACGGTATGATGATGTGACAGTGTGACAATGCGACAAAATGGACTGTGACGGTGCGACAATGCGACATAATATATTGTGACAGTGTGACAAAATGGACTGCGATGGAATTTGTGAAAGTTGCGCAGAAGAAATTGTGTAGGGTGCCTTAAGCCAATGCAACGAATGATGCAGAAGAGCGCGATGAGACAAAGACAATGCAACAAGAAATGGAGTGGAATGCGACATGATGAAGACTTGTGAATTGAGTCTTTCACTCTTAATCTATCCGATAAGCAGATGCTTTGTAAACCAGAATGTGAATTGTCGAGACAATGAACGTTTTGGTCAAATAAGGAATATTTGGTATGTTTGATTTAGTCAAAGAATGTCCGATAAAAGAATTTTTTCCACATATAACTAACTAGATTTTGATGTGGTCAAAACTTGTCCATAATGTAATTGTCATGCATCCACATACTTTATTTAGACAAAATTGTAAATGACAGAATTTTTGATGTGGTCAAAGTTTTTCCACATTGTAACTGTTATGTGTCCACATACAATAAGGTGAACTCGGGAAAATTAGTATAAATATGGATGCGCTCTGATCGTGGAAGTGAGCATGAAGTGAGTGGAAAAATGATCCAGTAACAATACACATGAATATAAATGAAAATTTGTCAAGTTGTGTTGAAATGTTTAGTAGTGTAACCGATTTTTCTGAGTTTAGGGTGGCAGAGTGGTGCTAGGTTGAGTTGAATCTCATAGAGGATTGGTGTCCTCATTATCTGCAACAGGTTGGTGCTTGAGAGGATTTGTTTCCTCGTCATTTGTAATAGGTTAGAGCTTCCTGAGAGGATTGGTGTCCTCATTATCTGCGACAGGTGGGTGCTTGTTGAGTTGAACTGTGAGTTGGTGCTTGCAGAAGAACACAAAGAAGATGTTCAGTGGTTTTTTACCGCATTGGGTTTCTACGTAAAAAAAATTGTGTACTGTGTTATATGTGCTATTGCTTGATTTATGTCTGCATTTTTCATTAAGTGGACACTTTTAAAATTACTTAGATGGATATTTTGATTTTTTCTTGTCAATGTCATTAAGTGCACAATTATGAAAAAATTAACTGGCTAAAAGAAAATAAAATTATAGAAAGCTAATGCAATACTGATTCACCCCCCCTCTCAGTATTGTTGTGATTTCCAACATAGAAAAAGCCTCATGGAGGTGGGTGGGAGGGAAACGCTATTGCTGGAGAGAATGGGCACAAGATTGATCAATCCATATTTGAATAGGACTACTGCATATAGATGACAAATCATCTTCATCCTCAATTACATGATCACTACTTCATTATTCTATAAATATTTCGATGAAGAAGTTTTAAAACGTTTCCCAATTGGTAATTGTCTCGGGAGGTATTTTTTTGTACCATTCTTTCTCTTTCCCTATGAGAGACGAAGTGAAAAGCTTCACACACAGATCCTCATATTGGTTTCGGGAGGCACAAGAATTGAAAACTTCCACAAAGGTATCCAAATGATGTCGATTCGATATTGTATCCCCTTCTGAAAAGGTAGGAATCCATTCTCTAAAACCACTTTGAAAAGATTGTTTAGAATCTTCATCAGATAAAAGTTCAGAGTCCTCAAAAGGATGATCCCCAAGGTATGGTTGGGTATCAACATGATTATGATGCAACAATTCATCCCCATATGGATGAGACCAATCTATGCTTATATCATCATCACACCACCAAATACCTTGATCATCCAAATATGAAGACCAGTTCACTGAAGGTGACAACTCGACATTCTTTATTTGAGAGCTACCCTCAATGTCATAAATGGGGTCCTTATAAAAAATGATATAATCCATGTCCCACCTATGCCACCCAACATGTATGAATTCATCAATATGTTGACCAACTGTATTATTGGGACTGATTACTTTTTCATCTTCATGTACATGTTCTTCAAGCATTTCTTCATTTGTATGGGATTTCCTTTTAGAAAGAAATTCTTCATCAAGTTGTTCTTTAGTAGGTTCTCGAAGTAACTCATTCACAAGATTCATCATATGCTCAATAACTTCATCAATAGCTTTTTTCTCTTCCTTCTGCAAAAGTTTCCTCGAGATGCGGTAAGTTCAGGGAAAAGATTTATCCCTTGGTGCCATAATTCCATTGTCTGAAATGACACTTCAATGGAGTCACCAGATGAGCTCAAGACTCATCAAAATATGGAAAGGATATTAGGGAAAGGTGGGATTATGGAGTCGCCAGATGAGCTTAGAAATTTCATCAAATGGGGAGAGGGAAATTCCCTCAAGTGGAGTCACCAGGAAAGTTAGGGAAAGGATTTGAGATAACTTGCCAAGTGTCGTTAGGGCTCGGAAGAGGATTCAAAATCCTCCTTGCAACCAACACCAAAATGTTATCTGACAGATTTTATCTTGGGAAAATCCCAACCCAAGCCGCAAAGGTGTGACAATTATGGGAGTATTTACTCATTGTCACCTTAGATAAACACTCCCCTCACTTTAGTGATGATGAAATCACCACAAGGGGGGGATGTCGAGTGACCCTATGGGGAATTGATATGGAAAGTGAAAGGATATTAAAGGAGCCCCTATAGGTCAAGGTCAAATATGAAAGGATGCTTGAGGAAGTATCTCATGAGGAGGTAATTGGTTGTCAAATATGATGTACCTGCAAAACAATGTTAGCCCTGCCCGGAACAAGACAATATATAGCAAATGAAACCTCAAAACCAAAGGGGATTCAACAAGAAACCATGTTGTCCCAAATTGTAGCAGTATAGGAATATATATATTAGAAACAAATGATAATAAGAGCTGCAAATTTAACCACCAAAATCAAGTACAAGATTTTGGAAACAAAGCTAGCAACAATTAGATAAACTTCCAATGGATAAGAAAGACTTTGACGATGATTAGAGGGTTGTTAGTTAGTGTTATCAACAAGATTTGTAACATATTTATGGTTGTAGTAAACAATTTCTACAACAACAAATTCTAGCCACTAGATTCAACAAGTAAACCACCCAAAATATAGCTAATAACTAGTAGATTAATTATAACAACTTGCAGATGAATTTTAGAGGTAGAATAGTGAGTAAAAAATGAGATAAAGATGAGTTTGTTGCAGCCCTATTGGATGTAGCATTAAATATATAAGAGATATGAGATTACTTGGCCAATCAAGATGCCCCTAGAGCACAATAAATCTTATGACATATAGAATTTAATCCAACTTGAACAATTGCAATATCTCAAGAAATCACGTATACCAATGCACAAATATTCAATCTCCAATGAAAGTAGATTAGTGCCTTATCTATTTGGTTATGGAGTCACTTGTGTATGAGCTAGGGTTTATTACTTATCTAGGGGTGTAATACCTTTTACTCCCTAGAGCAAACAAAACCTTAGCAAGCTAAATCTATAAGGGTGTAAGACCTTTTACTCCTTGTAGCAACCTTTGCAAGGTAGCTTCTTTCAATGACAATTAATATAGATCTTGATGGAGGGTGTATGACCTTATACTCCTCCAAGGGTTTGGACAAATTAACCTTAAACTAAGAAGAAACAACACAATTGTGGAAATTCCTTACCTAGTTTAAGAGATAGCATGAAAAATCCTTCTTTATCAGGAATATTCCACCACATTACCAAGAAACAAGCATCCAAGAGATATCGCCTAGCTTTTTCCTCCAATAGACAAGTAAAAGCATCCATAATTGCACCAAAGAGAGATAAAGTGATTTTCCCAAGTAAGGCAAAAATTTCAGCCAAAAGAGTATGTAATTCTCAAAACCATGATCTAAAATGAGGTTGAGATGACCTTTATTTATATGAGGTCAACTAACCCTAATTTTTCTACTTTTACAAAACTCAACATCAAATTAGAGAGGTCAACCTTCTCTATTTTCCATTTACAACTTAAAATTACAAAATTGCATAAAATAATCCCTTAAAAGGGTGATGCCATACTCTAAAGGGGGACTCTAGGCCTCAAAGATGAGACGTTGAGCCTCTAGATGCAAGTCGTTTGGCCTCCAAAGGCCATGTGTCCATCTATCATGCTATGGAGTGTCATGCCATGCATCTTCCTTCTTCAAACCACATCATCATCCTTATGGATCCACCAAACCCATCAAACCCTAGCCTCTTCATGACGTTAAGGCTTATGAGGTGACGTTTTGGGCCTCCAAAGGCCAACACCCTAGTGGAAATTCCTAGCATGCCATCATAAAGTGGTGTCCAAATGCTTCCAAAGGAAACGCCCATCATCTCAAGTGTGCAATGGCTCCAGGGCCATTTGCCTATCCTGTGGGGCACATAATCCAACCTATGGGATTCAAGCCTCTATGAAGTTCCAGGTGATCTTGTGCCTCCATGGAAAATATTTCACCTGGCAGGGTCCTGCAAAGAAAAACAAGTATGCCCTCCAAGGGTCCACAAGTCATATGTATCATGCCAAGAAATCCATATTTAATAAAATAACCACCCAAAAATGTGTATCAAATCCCCCCTTTTCAAAATAAACAAATGCTCAAAGACCTTATACAACTTGCCAAATTTAAGTATGGGAGGGTTGTCATGGTACCCTATTGGGTAGGCCATCCCCCAAGTCAAGGAGTGTTTCCCAAGAGGACCCTCTCTAATTCATGTAAAAGAGTGTGAGGTGGATGAGGGTGTAACTTTTGGGCATGGGGTTTCATAACATACAAGGGATCATATTGTCTCATTTATTGGTTCCTTTGTAGAGGGTGTGATGCATCCTCGTTTGTAATGCAACCTTTTTTCAAGCCCTTTATTTTCCATTAATTGATTAAGGTCCAAAGCATTGAGTGCTATGTGCAATGGAAAGTAAGGAGCACTGCAATGCCAATTGAATCTAAGAACACACATGGCGTCATGTGCAAGGAAAGTAAAGGACATTGCAAAATGCATTCCCTTAAGCTAGCAAATTTAGGGTGAGTATTTGGAGGATAATTTATTGGCTTTTATCTTTTTCCAGCTACAAGCCTCTAGGCCTTTAGCCCCTTCTTCCCATGAAATTAGGTACAATCCCTTCTTGGGTCAATATGCATGAAGACCCAAAAGATGAGGAAACGAAAGGGAAAAAAGTGTGGAAAGTGATAAGTATGTGCGAGAATGGTATGATGACCCTTTAAGGAGACCCCTAGTAGCAACACTTTTCCAGAGGGTGACCCACTTACTAGGGCAACATGTCAACCACCAAGGTGAAATGAGGCAAAAGGCATATTTTCCAAGCAAACGTTTTTCAAAATCAAGAAAGGACACTTTGCAACATGTTCAAATGCTTCAATTATTAAAATGACACTTATCATGAGACCGAACTTGTTACCTCATGAAGCAAGACTTGTTGTCCTCTGTTGGCCAAGTTGGTGCAGTGGATGTTATTGCTATCGATCAGTGATGATGTGTAGTAAGAGGAGGGACTTTGTCCACTCAATTGACTCTCGACACTCCATGTATGCAACCTATGGGCCTCAAGTCATTATCTCCTTAGTTACCCCTATAAATGGGGCGTAACAGTCAAAATTAGTATAAAAAATAAAATATAATATTAATATCTACTTAAATCAATTTGACTTCTGAAACATGAATTAAGCCTTTTTATTAATGTAGAAAAACCAACACCAAGATACTAAAAAAAATAAAAATCAAAAGTATAAAATGAACATTAGTTATATTAAATTTGGTACTCAAATTCACAAGAAACATAAATAAAAATGATAATATTATATATTTAAAAAATATTCTAAACTACATAAATTATTATTCTATTATCTTTTTAATTTTTAAAAATAAAAAAATTAATAATATATAATATAGTAATATAACAAGGATATACATCTCTTTTATTTTATGAAATATTATCCTTTAAATTTGTGAATCGCCATGGCAAGAAGAATTTGGAATTAGTGGAGCAGAATTTCATGCACTTTGGAAGAAGTCCATCGAACGCGTTAGCACTATCCAGAAAGGATTGTTACGTATATATTGAGAAGAAATTTTACGTCAGTTTGAAAGTTAAAAAACATACTAAAAGCCTAGAGTGTAGCCTTATTCCCAAGGTGTTTCCTTTGAACTAGCATAGCTTTGAAGCCATATGTAATATGTTACTCCAAATTTTATCTTAAAATACGAAAGCCGATGTGGAACCTCCATATGCCTTCACTCAAACTTCTAGTTTTCCTTTCGTTTTAAGGAGCTCCATAAGGAAATGAATTTATGAGAATTTTTATAGGTTCTATGCCAATTTGTGGACAAAAAAGTTAGAATCAAATGTGAATTTAATATATAAATTTTGTTGTGAGAATATACTTTATATATTCTCACCTTGTAACATTTGTATGTGATTTTTTAAGGTAAAATGAAAATTTGATTTTGTTTTCACCACCCAATCAAACCTAAATACATTTATGGTTGTTTGGTTGAAAGCACGCCTCCAAAATAAATTTCCATTAGCACTAAAAAAGTTGTCTAGATTTACCTGTACCTCATGGGTGTATGGTAGCCAAAAGATCTTAATGTCTGTTCTAGGGAAGACTTACCAATAATATGCTTGAGTTTGCCTTTTTTTCTGCCCTCATTCTATTGTTCTCTTAGACGACTCACAAACTCCATTATGCTCACAAGGCCCTTGAATTCATTTCTTCATGAATTATTCATTTGGCGAGGAGCTCTCTCCAGCATGAAAATAAAAAGCTTCTCTCATGTTCAGTTCATGATATATCACAAGAACCCATCATTAAAAATTTGTGTTGCTATCTTTTTATGCTAAAATGAAATGGTTGGGAGTCAGGAGCTATAACTATGCAATCAAAACCATAATACAACTTATTACTCACCGGGAGGTACAAACTAAGAAATTAAAATGTGGCAGTTTTGAGCAAGGAGTGTTCTAGGTAAGCAAGATTCAAATACTTGTAGCGATCATGTGTATACATCAGACTTATATGCCCCCAATGCAACACCTGTGAGTTTATCCTCGGTTGGTCTCCATATCGAAACCCATCGATGGGATTATGCCCTTTCTTTATGTTGGACAATATTTTAACCTGTGTTTTCCAGTTTTGCGTTGAGACCGTTCTCTTATTTTGTATTTGTTTTAAGGTGCTTTGGTTGTCCCAGTTTCTTGGCCTCCATATTTATTCATTGGATTTTTCTTGGGCCCGAACATTGTCTTCCTATGTTTCAACGAACATCCTGCACAATGAATGCAATGGAGATCTTCCATGCATTCCTGACATCAACTGCAATCTGCATGTTTCTCGAACAATGGTTTCTTATTAGTACCTGCCCTTCGGGCTGGTAGGGACTAATAGTAATCGATTTTCAACTTTTGTTTTAAATTGACACAAAAACCTAAAAAATTCCGCTCCTTTAACCAAAGTTTTAAAAAAATCATATAATTTAGGTTGGTAATTCATATACCTATATCAAAGTTTTGATATCGACTTCTTATTTGGCCTCTTCTCGAGGCACAAACAAATGATAGCTTAGTTTATTTCATAGTTTTGAGTACTCATTTTTTGCAAACAAGGTAATGCTAGACATGAGTCTAGCATTACTTCTTAACATTAAATGTTATGATATAATGCATAGGCCATAATAATCCATAGCCCATTGCATTTACTGCCACCTACTCCATATGTTGCCACCTACACCACCATGCAAAGCTACACAATCTTGCAGTTTCTCTTCTTTACCTGCTCCTGCACACATGATACACAGCCTCCTCTCCAATTTTTCACAGCCTGTTAGTATTTTCTCTTGTCTACTAGTATTTTCGCTTGCTTGCTAGTATTTTCGCTTGCCTGAGACATGCAACATCAATCTTCTGCATCAATTTGGAAAGGACAAGGCACCCTCTCTTTACTGCAACATGCAACATCATTCTCCCTTTTCTTTATATTTTTCCTAATTTATTTGCAGGCAGAATGATTTCAGAGAGAAGAGAAGTCATGTAGTATGCTAAAAACGTAGTCTAAATACGAGAAGTACCTAAATCAATTGTATTTCCTCTTTCCTGAGGCATGCAACATCAATTTTCCGCATCAATCTGGGAAGGATGAGGCACCCTCACTTTACTACAACATGCAACATCATTCTCCCTTTTCTTTATATTTTTTAATATTTTTCCTAATTTATTTGCAGGCAGAATGATTTCAAAGAGCAGAGAAGTCATGTAGTATGCTAAAAAGGTAGTCTAAATATGAGAAGTACCTGAATCAATTGGCACACCTTCCTCGCCTATGCAACGGGCTTAGGTGTGGGTATTCTAATGATCCCATTAAAATTGTTGGCAACGCACCAGTCCTGTATCAACCTGTGAAGAGTGTGATTGGGGATGAGTTTTCTGCTTTGAAGAACCTTCTTAGTCGCTGACATACATCGATTAAGGACTGGACCTCATTCTTCCTTTTCCTAGGTTAATAGACAATATGATATTTCTTCTCAAGAAGAGGCAATCTAGGTTGGGTCAAAAACATTACCGTTGTTGCAATCCTCTTCCACTAGCGTTTGCCTCATATGTCAGTTATAATCGCATACAATGAATGACCAAAGCCCCTCATCGGCAAAAGGACATATTTAGAATAGACAATCTATTTAGGGAGTGGAGCTATATAACCTTGAAGCCCAAAAGCTCCACAAAACAGTTTTTATTGTAATCCAAATGAAATTTGTCGTTCCTATTGTAATCCAAATAAAATTTATAGTAGTTGTTTCCGAATATTTGAAAAAATCTTGTTCTCGTACTATTTCATCTCGTCCTTTTCTTCCACGCTAATCACTGCATTCATCTCCATATCATGTTTCTAAGAGACAGGTTGATGGTTGTTGTTGTCTTGGGTTTTTTCACTAGATTAGTTCTCGCCAGTAATGAAAGGAAGATACAATTGCAACAACAATATTTCTATGTCTATGTCCCTATCAGGTACAATTATTTCTTGTACATGAAGAGAATAGACAACTCCAACGAGCTAGGAGGAAGAAAGCTGCAAAGTAGACGAAGATAAAGCACATCGTTGGCTGACATATGTATATGAATGATATTAGAGATTGTAAAGAAAAGTATTGAATGCCAAAATACCAACACATTACTTTGTATGATACTCCTGCAAGCATAATTAAAGTCTAATTTAGCTCGACTAGAGTAAAAGAGCAAAAAGAATTTGTCTAGATTGATCCTATAAGATGATTATGATTATTAAGATGTGAAAGCGTTATGGTGGGGAAAGGAAAAGAAAGCTTGGAATAATGGCATAAGGGATGATAACAACATAAAAATGAAACTACGCCTGCTTGCGCTCGCCTATCATTTCGAAGTTCCCACACTTGTCCTCGATAACCCTACCTATAGCTATGAGTTGGGAAGGGCTAATCATTCACTTCATTCATCTACCGGAGTAGCAAACCATCTGGCCTATTTACAGGAATAAGAATACTCCTAGATCTCTGTCCAGTTTATCTTTCCTATGGGAGCCAACGCCTATGAGCTGCAGAAAAGGGTGATCGTCTTTGCACAGATGATCCGTCAATCCGTTGTTGCATTAAACATCACCTGGGATTGAACCTGGGCCATGAGCCACAAGCCAAACCAAGTGTAGAGCGATGTATGGATAGGATATATGCAAACTGCATGTATACCAGGTGGAGACCACTACATGCCATGCAATGCACGTAGCAAGAGTTTAATAAATCTGCAATCTCATTGTTCAATATTTGTTATTTAATGTAGCTCGTTCTTCAATATTTTTTATAACATATGCAAGTAATCAATGTGTTTAACACACAATTAAATTGAATAATTAAAAATTGTTAAAAAAAACTGATGGTCTAAAAGTCTTGTTCACTAGGGTTTAGTATAAGTAAAAAAGTTGCATTTAAATCCTATGATGTTGATTTGATGTAGTTAAAAAACGCCGCTCCATCAAGTGCATTCAAATGTGTAGCAGGAACAGAATAAATATCTACAGAAATGTATGTATTTCCATCGGGTGCATTGCAGAGAATCATGCCTACTACTCCTGTTATTCGAACGGTTTCACCTTTCTCAAGTTTTGAATTGATACCATGAAGGCAGGCAACAATTTTTCCTTTAACTTTACGGGGATATAGCGCTCCCGGGAAGCAGAGTTGTCTGAAAACATTACCCATTGACATTGTTAAAACACATTATTACAAAGAGTCCCAACAGTTGTAGTAGTAGTATGGGGCATACGCAGCAGTTATATTTGCATGTGGGGCTCTCACGTTCACTGATGATACCAGCAGATACAATTTTCTCTTTGGCAATTGGAATTGTGCTAGGCTTTGTTTACTTTTATAACCTTTTATGCATAAAGGCAAAGTGGAGATCATTATCATTTATATATGCCAAAGGGGGAACACTATGTTCTGATATTGCTAGCAGATGCCTTTATTGCATTCCTAGCATACAGCTAATAGATGATCCAAATGATATGTGTGAATTGAATAATCATTGGGGGAAACTTGCCAGTAATTGCTATAATTTCAAAATGCCAATTGTTGTCTGATTTCTGGACCATACTTACAAGAGGTTTTGTAAGTGTAATTAGTTGGTGGCGACTATAGTTGTGGGAGTTTCTCCTCCAATGTTGGAGGTTATATTCCAAGTGCAGGTGCTCTCTTCCTTATTCTTTGACGATGGACCGACGAGTAGTGTAGATTGGTCGATGTTCGGCATTGATGTATCCCGCCTACAATAATTGATGTAGGCTTCTCGGTAAGAGCTATCTGGGTCTCCTTCTTGGCTTGGTAAGAGTATGCGGTAAAAAGCTTACTCTTGAAGCTTGGTACTCCAAGATAGAATTCCTACTGGCTACTATCAAATGTAATGGCTACTATGCTGCTAATAAAAGATCGACTTACTTGTAATACTAATAAGACTTTCTACTCATGTCGACGACTTCATAACATACTTCCTAATCAGAGTTCCTACTCATAATGATGACTTCATAGCATACTCTTTTGGCAGGGACTTGTTGCTTCGCAACTGCCCTTGTTAGATAAGGAAAGAAGTGAAGGTGGTTGGAGCAACAAGGAAATCAAAATTTAAATAAGATCTATAGCAGCTAAGTTGTTGTTCGGTAACTATAAATACAAAAGGCTTATATGTACCAAATCATATTTGGTCTGTCTCTTCATACACATTATTATCTACATACATCATATCAAAATTAAATCAATATGTACGATCCTCACTCAATCAGAACCTCAAATGACTATTATTAAGAATCGAGATAGCCAACTCTCGCATGGCTTCGATCCTGATCAAATTTGCATTGTTTGATCCTTAAATTCCTGATCTGGTAGATGTTAAATGTCTAATTTGGTAGATGTTATGGTGGATTGTCAAATTAATTTTGAGAGACTATTTAAAAGATCACCCTTCTTTTTAAAGATTCTTATCAATTTTCCACTTCCCAATTGACGTGTAAAGATTAAATCTTAAGTTATTTTTAAGGTTAAATTCGAATAAACACTTCTCTAACGAGCTGGAACCTTTTGGAAGGGCCCAAATGGGTTCAAATTTGATCATTGCTCCCCATCGAGATTCTCTTTGTAATATGTTTTAATTTCAACACAGTCCATGAATATGTTCAAGTTCCATGAAATCTCTGTAATGCATTTGAATTTAATTATAGTCAACGAATATATTCGAGTTCCAATAGCCCATTTAAATTTTATACGACTCTTTTACCATCCCGAGTACATGAAACTCGAGACTCTTTCAACTAAAATACGCTATCATGAGTATTTTATTGAGAATTTTACAGGTCAGTTTATAGGGCCTTTTGACCTGCTTTATATTTGGTTTTCGATGTCCTTCTGCCTATTGTTCAAAGGTCTGATCGTGTGCTATAAACTGATATATTTGCATGCGGAGGCGATCCACCCTCACCCAGCGATTGAGGAACACCCTAGATATATATTAAGAGGATATATATTAAGCGGGTGAGTGATTGATAGCTTCAGGACCAGGTGGGGAAGTACCCAAAGAAACGGAAGAGGCAACACCCACACCGGTTTCATATGCTTCAGTTTAGGAACCTAGTCAGAGTGTTTGCATACTAAGCATAAACATCATCCATGGTAGACATGAATATGAAAGTTCATGTCGATGAGAAAATGAAATCGATGGTTGAGACTACATTGGTAGAAGAACAAGTCATGGAGGAGGAAACGACAATGCATGTCAAGAAAATAAATGAAGTTGTTGCAGGATGGGCATCGGTTGTTGTGGACTTTAGTCGGGTCAGAGATGTAGCAATGCACAAAATCCCTGTAGTCAAGACTGTTTTTGAACAATAGGGTTCAGACATGGAGCTCTGCCATGACCCATAAACTAGAGCAGTGCAAACACTGAATTGACTTTACTTTGATGTAGTGTTCACGCCAATCTAAGGATTTAGTTAATTCAAGGTTTTCTATGATATTTCTTCTGTGCAATGTTCACATCAATTTGGGAGTTTATGGAGTTTGTGGGAGATTTTTGTCAGGGAGCTTCTACAAGCTCCCTATACCAGAAACTTGTTGTCGTGTTTTCATTTCCTAAATGTTAAAGCTCCCTGTTATCCCCATTTTTTGGATAACTAAGGAGATTATGTCTCGAGGCCCTTAGGTCGCAGATATGGAGTGATGAGAGACTACATGACAAACAATATCCTTTTTCACAGATGGAGACTCTCTTCACCACCATAGAGGTTGCAGATTTTCAGATGGCATCCACCACATCAGCTGGCTTCTGGAAGGTAGTGGGCCTTGCTCCATGAGGTACAAGTCACTATTATGGTGAGCATCATTTCAATATTTAAGGCATTTAAGTATGTTGTATCTTAGATTGCTCTAGATTTCATGATATATACTTGGACATTATGCCTTTTGCCCTGCTTCACCTTGGTGGTTGACATTGTGCCCTAGTAAGTGGTCTTCCTTGGGGATGGGTTTTCTACTAGGAACTCCCTTGAAGAGCGATCGTACCATTCTCGGCCATACTTACCACTTTCCATCAGTATTTCCCCCCATTTCCTTATCTCTTGGGATTTTAGAGTGCATTGACCCAAGAAGGGGTTGTCCCTCATTCTATGGGAAGAAGGAGTTGAAGGTCCAGAGGGATTGATGTTGGGTAAAAGATAAAATCCTATGTATGAACTATGCTTCGCCCAGGGATCACCCAAGAAAGCAATGAAACACTTATATTTGAGAAAATGGGGACCCACAAGAAACATGATTAAGAATGCTTAAAAGGTTAGTTGGAGAATATGAGGTCTCATCACGAGCCGACCTATCATGTCCATGAATATCTAGTGGTATGAAATTACCATCATCTGGTCACCAAGCCAGGGTAATGGCTCTTAGTTGCATGGCTAAGAGAAAGGGGGTCTCATCACGAGCCAACCTTCTCATTTCCACTAGGCAGTGACACTGCCATTATCTAGACACCACGCCAGGGCAGTGGCCTTGAACCTCTCCTTAAATTTATGAAAGAATGGAAGAATGGAAAAATATTGCGCTTGGAAAAAATACATTGCAAACGAAGGTACCACACACCCTCTACGAAGGCACCCATGAATGAGACACTACGACCTCTTGTATGTCATGAGCTCTATGCCCATTAAGTCTTGACCCTAACCACTTCACCCACTTTACATGGATTAGGGAGGGATCTCTTGGAAACTCTCCTTGATCGAGGGCAAGATCTACCCAATAGGACACCTCATCAACTCTCTCATATTCAAGCTTGACAAGTCGCATAATATCTTTGAGAAATTAATTGTTTGACATAGTGATATTTGATGCACATGCTTAGGTGGTTCATTTATTGATTGGATTCACTTATCATGATGTTATGACTTGAGATCCTTGGAGGGCATGCTTATTTGTCTTTGCAGGACCCAGTTGGTGGACAGTTTTGAAAGAACAATCCTAGCTTGGGCTTTCATGGGGCTTGAAGTCCACAAGTGGATTCCAAAGGCCTGCATGTCAGACGAGAGAGATCAAACTTTGAAGGCCTAGAATATGACTTGGATGACATAACCTAGCCTCCACATGTCAAACGTTTTTCCTAGGAGAGGCAAAACGTCACCTATAGAGGCATGACGTTACCTAGGGGGGTTAGGGTTTGGTGGTGAGGTTGACATGCATTGGCACAAGGACATTTTGAGGGTCTTGAGCCTTGATCATGAAGGAAGTTGTTTGGATGCTTGGCATGTGGCTTTGGGAAGCCTTCCTACACTCCTCCATCACCAACGACCTTCTCCTAGTGCCAAAACATCCCCTAAAGGGGTGATGTCTTTATAACGAGGGATTTTCTTTGTGCAAAAGTGAAATTAAAGTGAATTGTTTAATATTACTTTGTAAAAGGGGAAAATATTAGGTTTGTTGACCCCTAGTCTTGTGGTTTACCCTTAATTATGTGGAGAAACTATGTTAGTGACATTTTGTATAAATAGGAGATCATAAGATCTCATTTTAGCATAACTCTCCCTCTTGTGATAAGTACTTGGTCTGAATTATTTGCTACAATTGGAGTATTTTTTCTTTAGTTCTATGGAATAATGCTTTTTGGTTATGTTTGAATGATGATGGTAGTGCATTATCCTTAGGAGGTCATTTTCTTGCTATTCTAGAGGTTTACTTTGGCATGTTAAAAGATTTTTCTTGAATGTTATGGTTTCTTTACCTTGTTATTATCATTTGTAATTCAAGTTGAATTTATTTTGGCCAAGGATAGATAGGGAGTATAAGGATATACACCCCTATCCTAGTTTCCACCATTTTATCAAGTTATTTTGCAAGGGTTTTGTTGAGGAAGTAAGAGGATTTACACTCCTCATATTTAAACCCTAGCTAGTTTTTTTAGTGAAATGTGGCAACACAAAATTGACATTTTACATATTTTATAAATTGAAGCCCTCCAAACTCATATATACTTTGTGAATTTTGATGTGAAGTAATAAAAACAATTTGTAAGGAATTGTGATGTCTTTCTAATGATATTTTTTCAAAAATATTAATATAATTTAATGTGTCAAATTGCATTTAATTAAACGTCTGTCTTTGCAAATTTTAGGAAAAGTTAACAAGTAACTTTTGTTCCCATCAACTAATTCAATGTTCAATGTATAACTTTCAAAAACAAAATATATGAGTATTGTTATCACACAAGTTTTAGGTTGGGCAAAGCCCAACCCAACCATAAATGGCGACAACTAAGAGAACACCTACCCACTGTCACCTTAGGCGGGTATTCCTGCCACTTTAGAGATGAAGTAATCACCTCAAGGGGGGAATCCCAGTGACCCTAGGGGGAAATGAGATGAAAAGTGAGATGATGGAAGTGTAGCCCCTATAGGTCAAGATGTTAAGTGCGTAAATGGCTTGGGAAAGAGTCTTGGTGGTAGCCAATGGTTTCCAAGAGGTATGAGTACTTGCAAATGGTGAGTGTACACACAAGAAAAGCCAAGTATGTACATAATATTTTATGTAGACAGGCAAGTTAATCTTGTTGTCCCTAATTGCAGAAGTAAACAATAATATATATCAGTGACAAAAATATAGGAAGAGCTACAAATAAAGTGCTAAAAGTCTAGTTAAATAAATGAGAGGCAAGCTAACAAACACTAGTTTAGCTCAAGAATGAAAGAGCAAGACTTTAGCATGATATAAGGTTGTCATAAATAAATATTGTAGTGATAATTATCATCCTTATGGATGTATCAAATAAGTTGTTACAACCAAGAAATCAACCACCCAAAATCACAAGTAATCCACCCAAAATATGCGCTAGGCCTAGTAGATTGTAGGGGTAAATTATTAACAACCTTAGATGGTTGAATAGTGAGTTATTAAGGAGATTATGTTAGGGTTTCTGCAGCCCTAATGGTTGTAGATGAGATTTTATGACAACAACAAGAAGCACTTAGCCAAAGGTGATGCCCTAGTGGCTCAACCAAGCATATTAAGCATAGAATTAATTCCAATTTAGACAATCTCAAAATCCCAAGTTTTCACATTAACCAATGCAAGATTTTATTTCTCCAATGCCATTATTTTTAGTTCCTTTATCTATTGGGTTATGGAATCAAAAAAATAAGAGCTAACAAGATCTATCTCCTTGGGGGTGTAAACCCTTTTACTCCCCAGGGCAAGCAATGTTAACTAGGAGATACTAGGAGGGTGTAAACCCGTTTACTTCTCCTAGATAAACCTTGTGCAACAAATAACTTCTAGCCAAAAATGATAGATAATGGTGGGGTTGTAAATCCTTATACATCCCAAGAAATCTAGCAAATCAAACTTGTAACCAAGCAATGAAGCATCAACAAGATAAATCCTTACCTAGTCCAAGAAATGACAAGATAAACCTCCTCTTACCAAGACACATCCACCATAAATGCAAAAGAAAATCTCTAAGAGAGGTAACACACTACTTCTTCCACCAATAACATGAATAAACCAAGAAAAGAGCACAAGAGAGAAGAGATTTCCCAAAGAGGGTGCAAATTTCAGCTAGGGAGGTTGCTCACAATGGGAGAGCTATGTTGAAAATGAGATACAAATTATCTCTATTTATACAAAATGTCTTAAACACAGTTTGTCCACATAATTTAGGGTAAACCACAAGATAAGGGGTCAACATCCCTAATCTTTCCCCTTTACAAAATAATATTATTTAATTCATACTTTTGCACATGAAAGAAACCCTAAAACATGATGTCACCCTCCATTTGGCTAACTTTTGGCACTTTAAGTCAAGTCATTGAGATTGGAGAAGCGATGTTGGGCTTTCAAAATCCAAGTGTCTTCGATCCAAGCCATCTCCTCCACGACCCATGGGCTCTTTCCTCTAAAACGTGCCAAGTGTCCTCAACCACCTCCAAACCCTAGCCCCTATATGACGTTAAGCCTTCAAGGGTGACGTTTTGGCCTTCTTGGGAAAAACGCTTGGGTAGTAGGGGCTATGATAGGTCCTCCATGATGTCTTTTAGGCCTCCAAAGGCATGTATCCATGATCTGACATGTGGGCCCTTGACATACAACCTGTGGGATTCAAGCCCCATGGAAGCCCAATATAGGCTTGTTCCTACAAAACTGTCCACCAGCTGGTTCCTACAAAGAAAAATGGATACGCCCTCCAAGGATCTCAAGTCAAAGCATCATGATGAGTAAATCAAATCAATAAAAGAGCCATCTAAGCAAGTACATCCAAACCACCTCATCAAAATAAACTAATTCTCAAAGACCCTATGCAATTTGCCAAGTTTAGGTATGGGAGGGTTGACAAAACGACCTATTGGGTGAATCATTCCTCAAGTTTATGGGTGTATCCCGAGGGGCACTCCTTCTAATTCATGTGGATGAGGGGAAAAATTTTGGGCATGGGGTTCATGACATACAAGGGTATGTAGTGTCTCACTTATGGGTGCCTTTGTAGAGGGCGTGTTGCACCTTCGTTTTCAATGCATCCTTTTTCCAAGCCCATTTATTGCCATTAATTAATTAAGGTCCAAACACTGGGTACTCCCTAGGGTGAATCGATTATCTTGGGGAGCAATATTGAAGTGTCGCTTGAAGGGAGAAGTACACATAGTGCCATGGAGGTATAGTCTAGCTTGTAACACAATTTGTGTAAATCCCTCAATCAAGTGGGACATTTATGTTATGTGTTTTCTTTTGCAGGTCTTTGATTTTTTAGGAGAATATTTTCATTGCTCTCAATACCTCTTTGGGAGAGCATCCGGAAGGTTCATAATCATGCTTTTATCTTTTTCCAACCACAAGCCTCTCGACCTTCAACCCCTTCTTCCCATGAAGTGAGGTACAACCCCTTCTTGGGTCAGTACACCTGAAAAACCCAAAAGGTGAGGAGATGAGGAGATGAAATGTGGAAAGTGATAAGTATGGTCAAGAATGGCACGATGAATCGTCAAAAGGACCTCCCAGTAGCATACCTATCCCCAAGGGTGACCAACTTACTAGAGTGCAATGTCAACCACCAAGGTGAAACAAGGCAAAGATAATAATGTCCAAGAAAACGTTACATAATCAAAAGTAGTAATAGATGCAACAAAATCAAATTCCTCAAATACTGAAATGACACTCACCATAATAACTAACTTTTACCTCGTGTAGCAAGACCCAATTTCTTCTGGAGGCTAGTTGATGTGGTGGATATCGTCGTGACGAACCTGGAGTTGTGGTGGTGAGGTGGGTCTTTGTCTGTGCAAGTGGACATTGTTGGTCAAGCTATATCTCGGTACTCCATGTATGCAACCTAAGGGCCTTGAGACATTATCTCCTTAGTTATCCCTAGGAGTTGGGGATCACAAGTACAATCTACATAGGATGTAGTAGATCCCATTTTTTGGGGGTGGTAGAGGGGTGGGGGGGGATTATATATTTTCTTATTTTTTGGAGTTGAACAATTGATATTTGAATCACATTTTATATACATTTGTGTTCTCCTCAACTGTTTTTGAACTTTTTACATAAATTGAAAAACTAAACATACTTTTTTGAAAATGAAATATCCATGGGGATCCCACATATTTTTTATAATTTTTTGGTTATGTAATTTTTATGCTATTGATTTTTCTTAAAGCGCCTTTGGAACTATGTAAAAATATTTTCAATATAAGTTTTAAAAGAAAATAAATTTAAAATATAATATGAAATTAAAAGTGTGAAAGTGATATTCCATTGGATAGATGATTCATTATCAAACCCACTAGAATCAATTTTGCCACCTAAGAGGAAAGAGATGAAGGGGTTTCATCCCTTGAAAGTTGCAATTGCAAAAAATATTGCAGCGAGGGGGCTATATTTATGGATTTTAAACCCTTGATCGAGGTCTTTGTGGGGTTTAGAAAATAGCTCAATCAATTTATTGCAAAACATGACAATTTGCTCCAAAAAACATAAACCCGATAGTTTTGCACGTAAAAACAAGTAGGAAAAAACATATGCATGTGAGCCATCTCACACATGGTTCTTTTGTCATTTTGAAAAAGACATTTGAAAGAATAAAATTGTTTCTTTACAATATTAATCTAAATTAATCAACAATCAAAATGGGACACCTCTATTATTATTGTGTGCATCTTCACTAGGATGAAATTCACTCTAAGGTGCGGTGGGACACATGATCAAGATACTCTTGGACTAACTACAGCCTGTAAAAATATCTCAATGACATCCTTCACCTTCATCCAACCTCCAACACTTGTTGGCACTATTTTGGACAAATTTTGAGAGAAGGGTCCCTCCAACACCCATGATGATAGAAGTTTCCACAATGAGCACCCAAGCCTCCCAAGCAACTTCCTAGCCGAAAGATGATTGCAAATCTATCTTGAACCAGTCAAACCACCCTCCCAATGTATTGCTTCCTTCTGGAACATGGTAGAGAGATTACAACAAGGTTTTGAAACCGACTTCTTAGAGAAGTTGAGATCTGATACCACCTATCATAGACCTAAGAGTCTTGCCCAAAATTTTATTTTCATTATCTCCAACTGTGCATCACTGCCTTGCCTCAGTCTACCAATAACTTCTCTTAAAGATACAATAAGTTAGATGCACAACTAAGTTCAACACAACCTAATTCACCTAACAATAGGCACATGTCCAACCATAGCCTTGATACATCCTAGTAATACTTATACTTAGCCAATGTTTCATAACTTAGCTAACACAAAGAAAATCAAGGAACATGAAATTCATACAAGTAAAGAAACCACAATACACACGTATAGGTGGAACCCAAGGTGGATGCCTTAACTTTATTTATATGAATAATGCTACAATGTACAACAAAGGAGTATGGCCAATTTCTTGCAGTGCATTTAGAAACTACAATTACACAAGGCACAACTGCATCTAATAAATATCAATCCAAACCCTAAAGAAACTATAGGCTTTCCTGCTACAAGTCATGTCTTCATCTTCTTCTCAGTCAGCCAGTGCAATTTTCCAAATTGTGCCTAACTCTGAACTTAGCAAAATTGCATAGCTCCTTTAAACCCATTATGAATGATTGATCACTTATGCCTTAGCAATTTTTAGGAAACCTCCTTTTACATAAGAATTTCCTTGCACTTGCAAGCCCCTTCACTCTAAAATGGACCCAAGTGTCATCCTTCCACTGGTTTTCTTTGGTGACTTGTCCACCCAAGTCGTTCCAAGTCATCCCAAGTTTCCCCAAGTCATCTCAAGTCATCCCAAATCTTCTCAGTCCATCCAAGTCTGCTTGATTGTGCCCAAGTGTGTCTAGTTGCATCCAACTGCATTTGAAGGTAACTCTAATGGCTAGGGTATGCTTCACCCCTTGGGTTTGCATGCCCAACTCATGCGCCCAAGTTGTCCCAACTCATATAAAGGAAACATGGAATGGTTTACCACTCTGTACATTAATCAGGTGGGAAACATCTAGCATTGAAACCTTCTATGGCAACCCTATTCACCCACATAGGTAGCAAGCCTACTACCACCCATAGGCAGAGGCCTTATATAGGGCCACAAACCACAAGGATTCCACACTTGACAAACACAATGTAAAGTGGGAGTGTCTCTACTGGAATTTGAACCTAGTTATCACAATGACCACTCTAAGTTATCACTAGATCATAGTCTGACAAAGGGTGTGTTTCACACACACACACACACACAAGTTATATGTTTTCCAATATTTGAATGATATTGTTTCACATATGTTCCTAGTATCCCACCTTGGATTTGAGATAAAGTTTATTTAACTCCATTGTTTAGTTGTTGTTGTTTATTTTTGCATGATCTGAATATAAATGACCATAATTTGTTGTAGTTATATGTTATTTTAACAATGGAGTGGCACTTAGTTCAGTTCTTTGATGTTTTATCGAAAATAATGATCTTTCAATAAAATGAATTCACACTCAACATCTAATCAAAATTTTGAATCAAGAATGTATTGCACTCCTCAAATATCACTTGCTTGGCCATGCTCACTTGATGAGGTTCACAATGATGCATTAAAATGATTAAAACTAGTGTTTTTACCTCTTTGTGAACTTCGTTGATTGATAGATAAAATTTCCAAAATGCAATCTCATAATTATGATTCCTTCAACCAAAAATTAGTCCACAAAAATCATATAGACAAGGCCCTTGAAAATATATTCCTCAAATTTACACATCATTGGTAGTATTAAAGGGTCCTTGAGAATCTATCTCAATGGGATTTGTACCTCAATTATCAAGAGTACAATGTAAATTTGAAGAAAGTTTGTTATGATGGATTCATTTTAAAAAAACACACGTTTTTTCCTTGCAAGAAAATCAATGTTGTAAGTCAATGTGTATATATGTTTTTCAAGGAAGTTGTATGGATTCATCAACTGTTAAAACTGATCACTACATAGAAAATCAATATAATTTTGAGCCATTTTTTAACATGGAAAAAATAAAGGTAAAATTACAATTGAGCTCAACCTACTATCCTCAATTATTAGATGGTCATGTTGAATTGGTTACAAACCAAAGTTTAGGTAATCCACTAAGATGCTTGGTTGGAAGTAAACCAATGAAGTCATATCAAGCATTAGCTCAAGTGGAGTTTTCCTAAAACAATTTAGTAAACATACCATTAGGGTTCATTCTATCCAAAATAATGTACGGTAGAAATTCAAAAGGTGTAACATGTTCAATCAACTTTCTATTCAACATCAAGAGGAGTGGTGATATGAATGCCTTTGCAAATCAGATGCAACAAGTTTATGCACAAGTTCAAGAGAAATTGTGAGAAAATAACATGAAGTGTAAAAAATGCACTTGTGCACACAACAAATTCAAGTCATTTAAAGCTAGAGACCAAATGATGATTCATTTGCATAGAGCACTACCCAAAAGGCACACACACAAAATTGATTTTCAAGAAGACAAGAGTAAGTATGATTCAAAGGAAATTTGGAGACAATGCATATGAATTATAACTGTCAACTTTTGATGTCCCGAGTCTACATTTAATGTTGTATATTCATACTTATCCTAGGAACACGACAACATTGTAGAATAAGAAAAGAGCATGAAATTTTGCAAGAGAAAACAAATGCCGAAGACCAAGCTCAAGGGGTAGAGAAGGTACTAGGGGAGAAGACATTCCAAACTAGAAATACAACATATAAGATGTATTTAGTAGAGTGGCACATACTAGATTAAGTGAGCACTTGGATATCACAAGAAAAATTCAAGAAATTGAATGCAAATATCAATTCAAGTACATACAATATGTGAGAGGGTGCAAAATTTCCTTGTGAAGGGAAGTTGATGTAGGAGCACAAGACCAACACGCACATGCACATAAGAGGAAAATTTAAGTGAAAGAGAAAATTTTGCAAAGAAGTGCATGGAAGGAATTAAAATGAAAAGTGTGTAAGTGTGCATGAATAACTTCATGAAAAGGTGTGCAAAGGAAACATGTAATGAAGTGCGTACAATTGAGATAGAGCGGGGCACACGATGTGACATAGTGAGAGATTGTGTGCAGTAGTTGGAGATATCAATTAGTGTGAAATTGTAAAAGAGAAGGGAGTGGACATAAGTGAAGAGTATTCAATAATGTAAATTCAATTATTTTTGTAGGAACACTAGTACGAAAATCCAACAAAGTGCTCACTTGAGGGTGTGTAGTTTGAGAAGGAAGGAGAGACAAAGTAGGAACCAAAATATGAAAAAATGGGAACTCAAATTGCATAGAAGAAAAAATTGAAGAGAGATGTATATAGTATGTAATTTCAAAAGGAAGGAAAGGAAACTCAAACACCAAAACATGAAAGGATGAGAACTGAGACTACATAGAAGAAAAAATTGAAGAGAGACATCATTTTCAAGTTCCCAACCTATGGATCAACCCGTAGATATATAAGTAAGATATTAGTTAGTGGAAGGAAGCATGTGTTAGTTTTTGTTTGATATAATTGTTTCTCCTAAGAAGAGGGCACATGAATGTTGGAGGGGATTCCTTGCATGATGGGTGTGTCATGTGGGAGATATTCCCTTACATCCATCTAACAGAATCCTTAAACTTATGATCCTTGGCATCTTCTATTTTTGTTCAATGTAAGGTTATGAAAATTCTATGACAGTTATCAAAATGTCCTCTTACACAATTATGATTCCTTTATGATTGATTCCTTACATAATTATGACACAATTATCACATATTCCATTCATGGAAGAATGTGTAAGAGCTACTATTACCAGTTAAGTTTTATTACTGCTTTTCCCTCCTATCAAATTTTACTAGAAGAGGGAGGGAGCACTAGTTCATGTTATATATTCATACATGTGAGGTGTATGATCATATGGTGAGAGTGTGAACGCTAGAGAGAAGCCATTATAGTCCCTTGAGGATAGTATTGCATTTTTATTATATGTTAATGAGAAGATAATGGTTTTTGTTATAGAACTTCAACATGTTGTCCACTACATTCATGTTGTTATTTGT
Source organism: Picea mariana (assembly GCA_032191745.1). NCBI lineage: Eukaryota > Viridiplantae > Streptophyta > Pinopsida > Pinales > Pinaceae > Picea > Picea mariana. The sequence goes on along the minus strand of JASDQU010736714.1, from coordinate 81,779 downwards.
GTATATCAAATTTCATCTTTTGTGGGGCTTACATCATCTCTTGATATGTAGAGTTTGCAATTTTGAGTATTCCATTCATCACTTTTGTATATACAAATTTGAATACTTCATTGGTGTTTCAATGTTTCAATTTTAGTTATGGGACAAATGCTTTGAGTGTAGATCTATGTATCATGTGGATGTAAAATTACAACATGGTATCAAAGCTATGCATCTAATATTTTATGGATCCGTGTATGGAATGGAATGATACTTGTGAAAGGGAGTTGTCAAAGGATCTTAGTGGGTGTGGAGCTCATAAGACTCCATAGATTGGAGTGATTTCTGCCTATGAAAGGCACCAAGACTTGTGAGAGGTTGTGGGTGAGATTCCCATGTAGCTCCAATTATTAGAGTGGATCTATTGTCTAACATGTGCATCATGAACCTATGATAGGTTGATTTCATTAGTTGATCTATTTATTTAAGTGTGTTCTATTTTTTCATGTTGAATACTCTCAGTTTGAGAGAGAGTGACTATGTGTAGAGGGTGATTTTAACTTTGTGACATGGAACTGCTAACTACAAATGTTGTTAGAGGAGACAGATCTTTGGGATATTTTAAAAGGGATTGTTGATTCTCCCACTTATGCTACTTTATTAGCCTCACATTAAAAGAGTGTTTCCAAAGAAAAGAGAATCCTTATGGATTTGTTGAAGGACCATTTGATCCCTTGCATTGGGGAAAGTCAAATAATGAGATATATCCAATGTTTATCACTCTATATCAAAGTGGGAATGCATCTAGAAATTTATTTTGAAGAATCAACTCACTCACACTCATGAGTGACATAGACATAGTGTCTAGTTACTAGATGAATATTACCCATATCAAATATCCACGTGCAACCATTAGGATGAAGGTCAAGAATAAGGATTTGGTGTGTGCCACAATGAATGGATTCGTAGAGCCTTGGTAATATTTTATGCAGGGAGTCTATGGTTGCAAGAAAGTGCCTACTTCTGAGAAAATCTAGGATGATTTCATCCAAGAGGAGGTGATGTCAACAAAAATCACAACCAAAAATAATGAGAATCTCAACAAATCCCAAATCATTAAGGTGAGAAAAGGAGGAAAGAAGGAACGACCCAAGAAGGGTCACAAGGAACATTCGTGTTCATTAGAGCACGAGAAGAAAGACTCAATTCATGTGAAATGTTTCAAGTGCCACAAGATGGGACATTATGAATCTTTGTGTCCTCAAAATAAGGAAAAGAAGAAGCAGTAGAAGCAGTCTGTCAGGAGTGTAAAAGCTTCTAGAGTGGATGAGTTAGCATCCAAAATTAGGATTCTCTTTTTCATGGTATCATGCATTTCCATTAATGGCATCTCTAGTGTAGAGTGTTATGTGGACAATGGATCATACAGACACATGACATTCAACAAGAAGGCTTTAAGAAAACTTCAAAATTAAGAGGTCGACATACAACTATAGTTGGGAAAATATGTCGAATATACAGTTACCAAAGTGGAATTTGTCTCTTTCTACATGCCATTAACAAGTGATGTTATTGATTTGAATGACGTTTTGTAGCTTCCTAGTTTAAATAGGAATATTCTTTCAATTTAAACCATGAAAAATCATAAGTGTGTGGTTGAGTTTGATGATAAGCAAGTTGTCATCATAATAGCCAAAAGGATATTTGAGTCTTGGCCAAATATGTGTGATAAAGTGACTTGTATAGGTTGCTTACAGATCTAGTGAATCACGGTGCTTTAGTGAATGATTGTGACAAGTTGGGAGAGATTTTGCAAAAGATATGTGGTCCCATACACTATGGAGTGCTAACACTCTTGAAGCACATAGTGTAGGGATTATCGAACTTCAAGATCTAGGATCCAAGAGTGTGTAAGGGTTGTGCACTTGATAAACAAACAAACATTGTTTTTCTAATTAGCAAGCATATATCAAGAGAGATTCTTTATTTGATTCATTTATATTCATGTGGATTGATGCCATCTACTTCTTTGATAGATAACATTTATTACACTTCATTTATTGATGATTCCTCCACCAAGACCTAGATTTACTTTATGAAGATGAAGGATAAAGTCTTTAGTAATTTTCAAGAGTTTGAAAGTCCTGAGGAGAATCAAATAAGTAAAAAAATCAAAATGTTGAGGTACAACAATGTACAAGAGTACACCTTGAAGGACTTTGATGCATTTTCTAGGGATGCAAGAATTAGGAGGGAGATGACGATGCCTTATGTTGAGGGGTATAAATTCCCTTTGACTCAACGGTAGGAATCACACCTAGAGATGAGGCCCAATTAGACTCTTCCTTGTTTAGATTAGTGTGATTCTCTATATCTATGATCCGACGAGTTTTGATGGGTTTTAAATGTTGTTTTTTGAAATTTTCATTTCTAGCAATGTGTCCTTTTTTGGGGGGATTTTTTTCTTTAATGTTTAAACTTAAACTGAGGAAAAAATGGAAATAGAAATAGAAATAACTTAAATTGAAGAAGATCGGGCACATGATAACCTTATGCCAGAAGTATGTAAAAAATACATGAGCCTAACCAATGTTAGCAATAACACTAGCATTGATCAAGTGATAAATATTGTTTAAAAAATAAATAAATAATTATGCAAAAGTCACATGTAAAGACAGATAACCCAGAATTAATTATGCATAGTGTTTGCATGTAATATGTTAAAATGCCATCGAATTTAAACCAACATTCATTTAGAAACCATAATCATTCATGATAACTKAACATAATCATAATCTTACTAAAAGGCTTGTAGCTTATAACTGTTTGYAGAACAATCCACAGATYGAGTTTTATSCACAAGATTGGCATAAATTTGTCTCCRGWKYTGTATGAGATTCAATATTAAACTTTAAAAATAATTCTTTGTCTAACTCTCCAGTCCTTACAAAAACTATCGACCCTTCAAAATGAGGTCGATGTCCTTATTTWTGAAAAATAAACATACTAAAAATAGCTTAAAAGTTCACTTAAAGCAAACACACAAATYARTAGAGTGGACTYAACCACGTGTAAGCTACTAGTATACTTCCTGTCATCTCAACGAGTTTTCTTGATCRTATTTGGACCATTGGGAGAAAATATCTTCGTAGGTATGGAGGTATGGAAATTGGTGTTGTTGCATTGGTGTACTAAGCTCGTCTTTCATCTCCATTACTTGATGTTTGAACTGATTCATTTCAGCACTCAATTACTGCAAGACTGTCAATGCTCCTATTGGGCCATTGGTAAACATCCTCACTTGTCCCTTTTCCAAAGTTTTAATTTCAAGAACATCAGCTTCAAACTTTTGATCCTGTTCCTCGAGCTGCTTAACTATGTCGTTGAGGTCCATGAAGTCTTCGGGCATACCAAATTCAAGGAGTCAAATATCTTTCATCCTCTGGTTTATATTTTCCCAATTGTTGAGACATTCCTCCCATCTGTCCTACATATTTTGTTGCGGTTCTGCCACTAGTTATGTCCAATACTATGCTTCCTTTTGGAATCTTGCTAAGATTCCATATGTAAGCATCCTGATGCCATGCTCCTCTTCACCCCATCCCTTCTAGATTTCTATGATATATTCGATCTGTGCCAGAGACTTGTGAGATCTCTTGAACCATCTCATCATGTCTTTGTGTGCTATCAGTCCCAACAAAGTCTCCTCCTGATATCACACAACTTGAGCCATAAAGACTCCCCTTTCCAATTTAAATTGGTTGTAGACTTCTTTGAACTCAACCCTTATGAATGTGATCGCTCGATTGGTGTCTTGATAATATTCAACCTGATGTCTAAGATGCACAAGTTCTTCCCTCATAGACTATGCTTCCCACCCGTCTTCTCTTGCCCTATTGATGGTAGCATTGGATATAAGCATTCTGGCTCCTAGCAATTCACTTAATTTGGATTGTCTAGCATCCAACATGTTTTCTTCCTTAGTAATTATCACAACACTATCCAGAGTAAGCTTCCTCCTCTTGCTAGTTCTCTTAACCACCACCTGCCTCTTCCTGTCATACACTATAGCTTGGACATCGACCACCTCATCTACATGTTCTGGAATTGGTTGGTCATCCTAGGAGAGGGTGTTTCCCAAGCTACCTGGAGTGTGAAAGTGTTCAGTGGATGGTTCCTTACCTTTATCTTCCACTGGTATCCGATTACTGACATTTTCCTCATCTCTTCCTGTAACATGCTTTTGGTTTGGGGTTGTAGAAGTCTTCCCAAGACTACCTGTTGGTTCGGTCTATGCATATTTAAGAATTTATTTTGTTTTCTCGGTGTCAGTGGTACCTTTTGTTACATCCTTTGTTGTTTCCACTAAGGGCGATGTCATCCCTTTGGGGAAAGAAGGAGTTGGCGACTCTGTTGTAGCTTTTCCATTCTCTTTGTTAACATTTTTCTCTTCATGCTCCTCACTTCTAAGTGTGTCATCTCCAATTTGATATGTAGCATCTGATCTTTCTTCACTCCCTCCTCTCTATGGGGTCTTTTTCTATTCTTTTTCTCATTTTTCATCATCCCCATTATCCTCCTCTTCATCTGGGGTCTTTTCCTTTGGGATTGACCCTTCCCTATTACCTTCATCTTTCTCTTCCTTGTCTTATTGGCCACCTTCCCCATCATCCCGAGGTTTTGAATCTTGTTCCAATGGAGTGATGACATTATTATTTGTGTTCAGACCGATTTCCACATACATAGGTTGCATTCCTTGGGGTGGTTGGGTGTCTTTCATTTCTATAGCGACTTCATTGATGATGGGAACTGATACAGTGTTTATATATTCACTTTCGTCATCATATATTGTAATCATATCACCTATTATTGGTTTCAACACACCTGGGCCTGGTGTCACTGTCAAGGGTTCTACTATTAATCCAAGTCCCGATTGATCTACCTATATGTGCTCCACATATGGTTGTTCACTATTTACCTAAGGTGAAGTGTCTCTTGGGGGTGTTAGTTCCCCTTCTCCCATATGTATCACTAGAGTTATCATTGGTGGACCTAATACTTGAATGGTATGATTTCCTCCATGCTCACAAAATAATATCTTGGCTTCGTCTAAGAGCCTTAGTGTTTCATCTCTTCTTGTTGCTTTCTCTGGATTTTCATTTTGTGCCTATACAGAAGCACCTGTTATTTTTTCTAACCATTCTATTTGTTCATCTCCTGACATGGCCTTGAATCAGGTCAGGTCTGGTTTCTCTTTTCTTCTTAGGACCTCTTCCTAATCCAGAGCATTTTTAGTGAAGATCTCTTCTTCAAAACTGTTATGTGCATACGACCAGTGAGATACTACCTGACTAGCATGTTGAGCCACTAAGTTTTTTGGATCATGTTTCATGTATCTGTCTATGTAAAACATGTATTCTACATGGTTTTGAGATTCCTTCCTGACTTGTGTGGTGTCTTTTAAAAAATGATAGCCTGCATAAAATCTGTATGGAGTGAATGCTCTTTTATTATCTTTCACCGGGGAGGCATTGAAGCCTTGCAAGATAGTCTGGTAACAAATATCCCTCAACACCAGCTGATCTAGCACATGAGATGGAAGTGGGTGTGGGGCCTTAGTGGCTCCCAAAATCCCAAGGTAAGTAATTTTCTCTTCCAGGTACCAATGCCCTACTATGGATATGACCTTTCTTGATGCATCAAAAAGCCTTGGACAATCCTGTTTAAATATTATGAAATATAACCTAGCCATGAATTCATCACAAATTGTAGAATAAGACTTCTTATACCTATTCTCCCACAAAACGTTGAAATAGACATGGATGGGTAATTATGAAATATTCCAACTTAATGCCAGCCCTGGAAATACATTTCTAGCACACACTGCATCTAATAGGTAGGAGGCCATAAAGAAGGTGGGGACTTATCCTGTTTTTGGTTTTTGTGCTTGTTCAACCCTAATACTCAATTGTTTTGAAATTATGGTGCCCCAATTGAAAACACTTCCGAATATGGATACTATATATGCTAGGGGCATCCAGGCTTCCGAGAATTTGGAGTAATCTTTTTCTCCATACAACCAACATATCAAGTCCATAAGGAACATACATGGCTCTATAAGGTTTATAGTATTGTACCACCCGGAGGCTCTGTTCACAAATTTCCTATATTCCTTCCTCCAGAACACCAACAATTGATTAGTATTATGGTGTTCATAGAGCTCGACCATGAAGTCAGTGTTAATACTAACTTCAGGATCCTTGAGTTTGTTATATTTTTTGACCTCCATTGGTAGGAAGACACCAACATATTGATCATTGACATCTTTAATCAAGCACTTGTCAGACTTGGTGTGGTTAATTATCCATTCCAAGGTTTCTACACAGGGTAAAACCTGGGTTCTGGAGGCTACTATGTACATGGATGATAATTTAATATTTTGGAAGACATGGTCACCCAAGACTCTTACTTTTGGGTCGCTATGCAAAGTAAATTCAGGAAAATCATCATTGTGAATTTTATTGTATAGTTCAAGTCAGGTGGGCATAAGTACCTTGCATGTCGTGCTTGTATTTGTATCTTTGTAGAGCGGAGGTGGAACTGGTGTTTTCTTCTGCAATATTTTGATTGCAGGATCCACCTTAGGTGTGAACTCCAATTCTCTGGAAGCAGTAGGACTAGAAGCCTCTCCAACCCGTAACTTCTTCCCCTTTGGCATCTTTGGTGACTGATGGGTTGTTGGTCTTCGAGGAGGCGTTTTTTCCTACAAAAAACAAATTAATTCAGTTCTCTATCTATCAAACACCGTTGAAAGAAAAATATTTATCATAAGAACCAAATACCTGAGCGAGATGGAGTTTTCTTGCCTTTAGCACTTGCCAATCCCAAAATTGAAAGAAAATACGACAACAGTTAGCTCAAACGATCTCAACACTTGGTTCTTCAAGAATTCCCCACAACATGAAACCCTCAAATGATCTATGCAAACAAAAATGAACAAGCCAAATCGAATTCAAATAGTTTGTTTCCACCAATCCCATCTATATTTACGATTGTCGAGTACAACGAAATCCTTATGGATCTTTGGGAATTAATTACGTCGTTGGCACCATGCTCTGGAGTTATTGTGCTATGTAAATCGACAGTGCAAAAGGAATGTTGAGTTAGTCTATTGACAATATTGAATAGTGACGAGTTGGCGCAAGACGATTACTAGGGGATCGGGGATATGTACCTTGCCTAAGGTTAGAATGACTTATGTCAATTTTTAGTCATCGATCATGATGAAGATGAGTGTTGGAAGTCATGTTTGTGTGATCTTTGTGGTGATTTTTTTGAGATGTTGATGTGGCATTCACATTGTGTGACATGAGGTTCGAGGCCTCCCTCGACCAGCGTGTCCTGCTAGGATAGGTAAAAATATGCACTAAAATGGGTCATCGAAAATCTCTTCCACGTGTTAAAAAGTGTAGTTTATTGGTCTTAGTTCACCATCATCGATAAGCTATCGGTGATTGACGGTTGAAAACTCAATACAACTATGCATATTTTTTGCTGACGACTGGTGTAACATCGACGTTGGTGAGTTCAAACCTTGACTACTTCCTTTGAACCTTTTCATCAAAATATTTGGTGCAACAATGATTGATGTGAATTTCTCATGATGACATGGAGCTTGAGGTGGCATGAATGACGTGATTCAACTGACATGGCTTGACAACATGACTCGATGACTTGGCCTACCTGGGTGACCTGGCAAGGTGTGTTGGAGGTATGGGTGTTATGTAGTTAATGACGTGTTAATGCCAACGTGGCTGAAAAAGTGGAAAATATGAATATCCACATGGCGATTGATATGTTAAAAGTGACGCTGAAGACACTTACGTGGCTTCACCTTATGTTGGAATTGAGTGTAATTCAAACTTAAGGAATCAATGGTTGGGATGGTTTTTCTTGTTAGAATCAGACAACCACGATTTTTAGAGGAAAAGTTCACTTGTCGGTGTCAGGGCTTGGCTTTCCCTAAGCTGATTTTACGATGTTCGAAGATGGGCGTCGATGGCCAATACTCATCGACATCGGTGATTTCCTTTGCTCGATAGTGTATTAGCACCAACTGCAAGTTTTCACAGGCGATGCTCATCGTTTATTGATGTTGGTGCTCTTAAAAGGCAACTTTCGAGCATTGGGAAAAGTCAAGTATTGTCAGGAGTTTTGATAATAATTGAACATATTAAGTGTTGAAGACCCCTTTTTCAACATCTAAACGATCTAGACTTCTCTCTCCTCTAATGACAATTCATCTTAAGCCTAGGACTTGACCGAAACAAGCAGAGAACAAAAGAATAACTTGAAACAAGTCATGACCATGAGAGAATCGAAGTATAAGGATGAAATTAAAGAAAAGTGGTACCCCAAAATTTCACAAAATTTTGAGGGTGTGTTGAGTGCTCAACATTTTACAAGCTACAACATAATGGTGTCATAGAGAGGAAGAATGAATGCATCATAGAGATAGCTAAGATTATGATCCATGACTTGAATTTTTTCATGTCTCTTTGGGTAGAGGATGCAATACCATTATGTACATTCTAAATCAATGTCCTTGTAGGGAAAGGACAAAACACCAGAGGAATCCTTAATTGGTGAGAAAACACATGTATCTCGCTTTGATGTATTTGGTTGTCACATTTATATTCATGTGCCTGGCGAGAAGAAAACTTATTTTGAACCCTCAAGTATCAAGGCTATTTTTGTGGGGTACAATGAAACATCTAAGGCTTATCAGACTACATTATAACACAATGGTAACTACGGATTTAAAGTTTGACAAGGATGGATGCTCCTCAAGTTCCTAGGAGCCTCCCACGGATATTGTGGAAGGTGAGAAGGTGGATAATATGAATTCTAATAAGAAGGATATAACAAACTTAGATTTAGATTAATAAGATCCTAGTTTAGAGGGAGAGGGTTTCTTACCCTCAAGTTCAACCAAAAATGTAAGATGACTTACCAAGACATTGAAGGAAGAAAAGCAAGTGGGAGCACCCAATTCTATTTTTTAGGTGAGTCATCCACCTATAATATATTGTTATTATGTTTCATTGATGTCATATATAATTGATGTAGAGGTCTCTAGATTTGAGGAGGCCAATGAAGTGCAAGTATGGCATGATGCCATGGTTGAGTATAACTCCATCCTAAATAATGTTGTATGGGAAACTATGTCAAGACTAGTGGGTAAATATGTAATAGATTCCAAATGATTGTAAAAGATCAAGCATGCAACATATGGGAACATAGAGAAGTACAAATTTGGATTCATATCTGAAGGATTCTCTTAGAAAGAGGGAGTTGACTAGGAGGAGACTTTTGCTCTAGTTACAAGCTATACTTATATCAAAGTAATCATGTCTAATGCATCTATTTTTGGTGGGAATTTATATAATATGGATGTAAAGATTGCTTATCTTAATGGTCTAATTGAAAAGGAGGTACACATTAATCAACCAAGAGGTTTTGAAGTGCATGGGTAAGATTCCCATGTGTG
>JASDQU010736714.1:53559-72230 GCA_032191745.1 Picea mariana | reverse complement strand
TAAGAGGAAAATTTAAGTGAAAGAGAAAATTTTGCAAAGAAGTGCATGGAAGGAATTAAAATGAAAAGTGTGTAAGTGTGCATGAATAACTTCATGAAAAGGTGTGCAAAGGAAACATGTAATGAAGTGCGTACAATTGAGATAGAGCAGGGCACACGATGTGACATAGTGAGATATTGTGTGTAGTAGTTGGAGATATCAATTAGTGTGAAATTTTAAAAGAGAAGGGAGTGGACATAAGTGAAGAGTATTCAATAATGTAAATTCAATGATTTTTGTAGGAACACTAGTACGAGAATCCAACTAAGTGCTCACTTGAGGGTGTGTAGTTTGAGAAGGAAGGAGAGACAAAGTAGGAACCAAAATATGAAAAAATGGGAACTCAAATTGCATAGAAGAAAAAATTGAAGAGAGATGTATATAGTATGTAATTTCAAAAGGAAGGAAAGGAAACTCAAGCACCAAAACATGAAAGGATGAGAATTGAGACTACATAGAAGAAAAAATTGAAGAGAGACATCATTTTCAAGTTCCCAAACTATGGATCAACCCGTAGATATATAAGTAAGATATTAGTTAGTGGAAGGAAGCATGTGTTAGTTTTTGTTTGATATAATTGTTTCTTCTAAGAAGAGGGCACATGAATGTTGGAGGGGATTCCTTGCATGATGAGTGTGTCATGTGGGAGATATTCCCTTACATCCATCTAACAGAATCCTTAAACTTATGATGCTTGGCATCTTTTATTTTTGTTCAATGTAAGGTTATGAAAATTCTATGACAGTTATCAGAAAGTCTCTTACACAATTATGATGCCTTTATGATGGATTCCTTACATAATTATGACACAATTATCACATATTCCATTCATGGAAGAATGTGTAAGATCTACTATTACCAGTTAAGTTTTATTACTGCTTTTCCCTCCTATCAAATTTGACTAGAAGAGGGAGGGAGCACTAGTTCATGTTATATATTCATACATGTGAGGTGTATGATCATATGGTGAGAGTGTGAAGGCTCGAGAGAAGCCATTATAGTCCTTTGAGGATAGTATTGCATTTTTATTATATGTTAATGAGAAGATAATGGTTTTTGTTATAGAACTTCAACATGTTGTCCACTACATTCATGTTGTTATTTGTGTATATCAAATTTCATATTTTGTGGGGCTTATATCATCTCTTGATATGTAGTGTTTGCAATTTTGAGTATTTCATTTGTCACTTTTGTATATACAAATTTGAATACTTCATTGGTGTTTCAATGTTTCAATTTTAGTTATGGGAGAAATTCTTTGAGTGTAGATCTATGTATCATGTGGATGTAAAATTACAACATGGTATCAAAGCTATGCATCTAATATTTTATGGATCCGTGTATGGAATGGAATGATACTTGTGAGAGGGAGTTTTCAAAGGATTATAGTGGGTGTGGAGCTCATAAGACTCCGTAGATTGGAGTGATTTGTGCCTATGAAAGGCACCAAGACTTGTGAGAGGTTGTGGGTGAGATTCCCATGTAGCTCCAATTATTAGAGTGGATCTATTGTCTAACATATGCATCATGAACCTATGATAGGTTGATTTCATTAGTTGATCTATTTATTTAAGCGTGTTCTAGTTTTTCATGTTGAATACTCTCAGTTTGAGAGAGTGTGACTATGTGTAGAGGGTGATTTTAACTTTGTGACATGGAACTGCTAACTACAAATGTTGTTGGAGGAGAAAGATCTTTGGGATATTTTAAAAGGGATTATTGTTTCTCCTACTTATGCTACTTTGTTAACCTCACATTAAAAGAGTGTTTCCAAAGAAAAGAGAATCCTTATGGATTTGTTGAAGGACCATTTGATCCCTTGCATTGGGGAAAGTCAAATAATGAGATATATCCAATGTTTATCACTCTATATCAAAGTGGGAATGCATCTAGAAATTTATTTTGAAGAATCAACTCACTCACACACATGAGTGACATAGACATAGTGTCTAGTTACTAGATGAATATTACCCATATCAAATATCTACATGCAACCATTAGGATGAAGGTCAAGAATAAGGATTTGGTGTGTGCCACAATGAATGGATTCTTAGAGCCTTGGTAATATTTTATGCAAGGAGTCTATGGTTGCAAGAAAGTGCCTACTTCTGAGAAAATCTAGGATGATTTCATCCAAGAGGAGGCGATGTCAACAAAAAATAATGAGAATCTCAACAAATCCCAAATCATTAAGGTGAGAAAAGGAGGAAAGAAGGAACGGCCCAAGAAGGGTCACAAGGAACATTCATGTTCATTAGAGCACAAGAAGAAAGACTCAATTCATGTGAAATGTTTCAAGTGCCACAAGATGGTACATTATGAATCTTTGTGTCCCCAAAATAAGGAAAAGAAGAAGCAATAGAAACAGTCTGTTAGGAGTGTAAAAGCTTCTAGAGTGGATGAGTTAGCATCCAAAATTAAGATTCTCTTTTTCATGGTATCATGCATTTCCATTAATGTCATCTCTAGTGTAGAGTGTTATGTGGACAATGGATCATACGGACACATGACATTCAACAAGAAGGCTTTAAGAAAAATTCAAAATTAAGAGGTCGACATACAACTATAGTTGGGAAAAGATGTCGCATATACAGTTACCAGAGTGGAATTTGTCTCTTTCTACATGCCATTAACAAGTGATGATATTGATTTGAATGACATTTTGTAGATTCCTAGTTTAAATAGGAATATTCTTTCAATTTAAACCATGAAAAATCATAAGTGTGTGGTTGAGTTTGATGATAAGCAAGTTGTCATGATAATAGCCAAAAGGATAGTTGAGTCTTGGCCAAATATGTGTGATAAAGTGACTTGTATAGGTTGCTTACAGATCTAGTGAATCATGGTGCTTTAGTGAATGATTGTGACAAGTTGGGAGAGATTTTGCACAAGAGATGTGGTCCCATACACTATGGAGTGCTAACACTCTTGAAGCACATAGTGTAGGGATTAACGAACTTCAAGATCTAGGATCCAAGAGTGTGTAAGGGTTGTGCACTTGACAAGCAAACAAACACTGTTTTTCCAATTAGCGAGCATATATCAAGAGAGATTTTTTATTTGATTCATTTATATTCATGTGGATTGATGCCATCTACTTCTTTGATAGATAACATTTATTACACTTCATTTATTGATGATTCCTCCACCAAGACCTAGATTTACTTTATGAAGATGAAGGATAAAGTCTTTAGTAATTTTCAAGAGTTTGAAACTCCTGAGGAGAATCAAGTAAGTAAAAAAATAAAAATGTTGAGGTACAACAATGTACAAGAGTACACCTTGAAGGACTTTGATGCATTTTCTAGGGATGCAAGAATTAGGAGGGAGATGACAATGCCTTATGTTGAGGGGTATAAATTCCCTTTGACTCAGCGGTAGGAATCACACCCAAAGATGAGGCCCAATTAGACTCTTCCTTGTTTAGATTAGTGTGATTCTCTATATCTATGATCCGACGAGTTTTGATGGGTTTTAAATGTTTCTTTTTGAAATTTTCCTTTCTAGTAACGTGTCCTTTTTGGGGGGGATTTTTTTCTTTAATGTTTAAACTTAAACTGAGGAAAAAATGGAAATAGAAATAGAAATAACTTAAATTGAAGAAGATCGGGCACATGATAACCTTATGCCAGCAATATGTAAAAAATACATGAGCCTAACCAATGCTAGCAATAACACTAGCATTGATCAAGTGATAAATATCATTTAAAAAAGAAATAAATAATTATGCAAAAGTCACATGTAAAGACAGATAACCCAGAATTAATTATGCATATTGTTTGCATGTAATATGTTAAAATGCCATCGAATTTAAACCAACATTCATTTAGAAACCATAATCATTCATGATAACTTAACATAATCATAATCTTACTAAAAGGCTTGTAGCTTATAACTGTTTGCAGAACAATCCACAGATTGAGTTTTATGCACAAGATTGGCATAAATTTGTCTCCGGATCTGTATGAGATTCAATATTAAACTTTAAAAATAATTCTTTGTCTAACTCTCCAGTCCTTACAAAAACTATCGACCCTTCAAAATGAGGTCGATGTCCTTATTTATGAAAAATAAACATACTAAAAATAGCTTAAAAGTTCACTTAAAGCAAACACACAAATTAGTAGAGTGGACTTAACCACGTGTAAGCTACTAGTATACTTCCTGTCATCTCAACGAGTTTTCTTGATCGTATTTGGACCATTGGGAGAAAATATCTTCGTAGGTATGGAGGTATGGAAATTGGTGTTGTTGCATTGGTGTACTAAGCTCGTCTTTCATCTCCATTACTTGATGTTTGAACTGATTCATTTCAGCACTCAATTACTGCAAGACTGTCAATGCTCCTATTGGGCCATTGGTAAACATCCTCACTTGTCCCTTTTCCAAAGTTTTAATTTCAAGAACATCAGCTTCAAACTTTTGATCCTGTTCCTCGAGCTGCTTAACTATGTCGTTGAGGTCCATGAAGTCTTCGGGCATACCAAATTCAAGGAGTCAAATATCTTTCATCCTCTGGTTTATATTTTCCCAATTGTTGAGACATTCCTCCCATCTAGCCTACATATTTTGTTGTGGTTCTGCCACTAGCTATGTCCAATACTCTACTTCCTTTTGGAATCTTGTTAAGATTCCATATGTAAGCATCATGATGCCATGCTCCTCTTCACCCCATCCCTTCTGTATTTCTATGATATATTTGATATGTGCTAGAGACTTGTGAGATATCTCGAACCATCTCATCATGTCTTTGTGTGCTATCAGTCCCAACAAAGTCTCCTCCTAATAGCACACAACTTGAGCCATAAAGACTCCCCTTTCCAATTTAAATTGGTTGTAGACTTCTTTGAACTCAACCCTTATGAATGTGATCGCCCCATTGGTGTCTTGATAATATTCAACCTGATGTCTGAGATGCACAAGTTATTCCCTCATGGACTCTGCTTCCCACCCGTCTTCTCTTGCCCTATTGATGGTAGCATTGGATATAGGCATTTTGGCTCCTAGCAATTCACTTAATTTGGATTGTCTAGCATCTAACATGTTTTCTTCTTTAGTAATTATCACAACACTATCCAGAGTAAGCTTCCTCCTCTTGCTAGTTCTCTTAACCACCACCTGCCTCTTCCTGTCATACACTATAGCTTGGACATCGACCACCTCATATACATGTTCTGGAATTGGTTGGTCATCCTAGGAGAGGGTGTTTCCCAAGCTACGTGGAGTGTGAAAGTGTTCAGTGGATGGTTCCTTACCTTTATCTTCCGCTGGTATCTGGTTGCTGACATTTTTCTCATCTCTTCCTATAACATGCTTTTGGTTTGGGGTTGTAGAAGTCTTCCCAAGACTACCTGTTGGTTCGGTCTATGCATATTTAAGAATTTATTTTGTTTTCTCGGTGTCAGTGGTACCTTTTGTTACATCCTTTGTTGTTTCCACTAAGGGTGATGTCATCCCTTTGGGGAAAGAAGGAGTTGGTGACTCTGTTGTAGCTTTTCCATTCTCTTTGTTAACATTTTTTTCTTCATGCTCCTCACTTCTAAGTGTGTCATCTTCAAGTTGATATGTAGCATCTGAGCTTTCTTCACTCCCTCCTCTCTCTAGGGTCTTTTCCTATTCTTTTTCTCATTTTTCATCATCCCCAGATGAAGAGGAGGACAATGGGNCTTCACTCCCTCCTCTCTCTAGGGTCTTTTCCTATTCTTTTTCTCATTTTTCATCATCCCCATTGTCCTCCTCTTCATCTGGGGTCTTTTCCTCTGGGATTGATCCTTCCCTATTACCTTCATCTCTCTCTTCCTTGTCTTATTGGCCACCTTCCCCATCATCCCGAGGTTTCGAATCTTGTTCCAATGGAGTGATGAAATTATTATTTGTGTCCAGACCGATTTCCACATACATAGGTTGCAGTCCTTGGGGTGGTTGGGTGTCTTTCATTTCTGTAGTGACTTCATTGATGATGGGAACTGATACAGTGTTTATATCCTCAATTTCGTCATCATATATTGTAATCAGAACACCTATTAGTGGTGTCAACACAACTGGACCCGGTGTCATTGTCAAGGGTTCTACTATTAATCCAAGTCTCGATTGATCTACCTATATGTGCTCCACATATGGTTGTTCACTATTTCCCTAAGGTGAAGTGTCTCTTGGGGGTGTTAGTTCCCCTTCTCCCGTATGTATCACTAGAGTTATCATTGGTGGACCTAATACTTGAATGGTATGATTTCCTCCATGCTCACGAAATAATATCTTGGCTTCGTCTAAAAGCCTTATTGTTTCATCTCTTCTTGTTGCTTGCTCTAGATTTTCATTTTGTGCCTATACAAAAGAACCTACTATTTTTTCTAACCATTCTATTTGCTCATCTCCTGACATGGCCTTGAATTGGGTCAGGTCTGGTTTCTCTTTTCTTCTTAGGACCTCTTCCTAATCCAGAGCATTTTTAGTGAAGATCTCATCTTCAAAACTGTTATGTGCATACGACCAGTGAGATACTACCTGACTAGCATGTTGAGCCACTAAGTTTTTTGGATCATGTTTCATGTATCTGTCTATGTAAAACATGTATTCTACCCGGTTTTGAGATTCCTTTCTAGCTTGTGTGGTGTCTTTTAAAAAATGATAGCCTACATAAAATCTGTATGGAGTGAATGCTCTTTTATTATCTTTCACCAGGGAGGCATTGAAGCCTTGCAAGATAGTCTGGTAACAAATATCCCTCAACACCAGTTGATCTAGCACATGAGATGGAAGTGGGTGTGGGGCCTTAGTGGCTCCCAAAATCCCAAGGTAAGTACTTTTCTCTTCTAGGTACCAATGCCCTACTCTGGATATGACCTTTCTTTATGCATCAAAAAGCCTTGGACAATCATGTTTAAATATTATGAAATATAACCTAGCCATGAATTCATCACAAATTGTAGAATAAGACTTCTTATACCTATTCTCCCACAAAATGTTGAAATAGACATGGATGGGTAATTATGAGATATGCCAACTTAATCCAAGCCCTGGAAATACATTTCTAGCACACACTGCATCTAATAGGTAGGAGGCCATAAAGAAGGTGGGGACTTATCATGTTTTTGGTTTTTGTGCTTGTTCAACCCTAATACTCAATTGTTTTGAAATTATGGTGCCCCAATTGAAAACACTTATAAATATGGATACTATATATGCTAGGGGCATCCAATCTTCCTAGAATTTGGAGTAATCTTTTTCTCCATACAACCAACATATCAAGTCCATGAGGAACATACATGACTCTATAAGGTTTATAGTATTGTACCACCTGGAGGCTCTGTTCACAAATTTCCTATATTCCTTCCACCAGGACGCCAACAACTGATTAGTATTATGGTGTTCATAGAGCTCGACCACGAATTCATTGTTAATCCTAACTTCGGGCTCCTTGAGTTTGTTATATGTGTTGACCTCCATTGGTAGGAAGACACCAACACATTGATCATTGACATCTTTAATCAAGCACTTGTCAGCCTTGGTGTGTTTAATTATCCATTCCAAGGTTTCTACACAGGGTAAAACCTGGGTTCTGGAGGCTACTATGTACATGGATGATAATTTAATAGTTTGGAAGACATGGTCGCCCAAGACTCTTACTTTTGGGTCGCTATGCAGAGTAAATTCGGGAAAATCATCATTGTGAATTTTATTGTATAGTTCAAGTTAGGTGGGCATAAGTACCTTGCATGTCGTGCTTGTATTTGTATCTTTGTAGAGCGGAGGTGGAAGTGGTTTTTTCTTCTGTGATATTTTGATTGCAGGATCCACCTTAGGTGTGAACTCCAATTCTCTAGAAGCAGTAGGACTAGAAGCCTCTCCAACCTGTATCTTCTTCCCCTTTGGCATCTTTGGTGACTGATGGGTTGTTGGTCTTCGAGGAGGCATTTTTTCCTACAATAAAAAAAATTAAATCAATTCTCTATCTATCAAACACCGTTGAAAGAATTTTTTTTATCATAAGAACCAAATACCTAAGCGAGATGGAGTTTTCTTGCCTTTAGCACTTACCAGTCCCAGAATTGAAAGAAAATATGACAACAGTTAGCTCGAACGAGCTCAACACTTGGTTCTTCAAGAATTCCCCACAACATGAAACCCTCAAATGATCTATGCAAACAAAAATGAACAAGCCAAATCGAATTCAAATAGTTTGTTTCCACCAATCCCATCTATATTTATGATTGTCGAGTAAAACAAAATCCTTATGGATCTTTGGGAATTAATTACGTCGTTGGCACCATGCTCTGGAGTTATTGTGCTATGTAAATCGACGATGCAAAAGGAATATTGAGTTAGTCTATTGACAATATTGAATAGTGACGAGTTGGCGCACGACGATTACTAATATAGGGGATCGGGGATATGTACCTTGCCTAAGGTTAGAATGACTTATGTCAATGTTTAGTCACCAATACTGATGAAGATGAGTGTTGGAAGGCATGTTTGTGTGATCTTCGTGGTGATTTTTTTGAGATGTTGATGTGGCGTTCACATCGTGTGACATGAGGTTCGAGACCTCCCTAGACCAACGTGTCCTGCTAGGATAGGTAAAAATATGCATTAAAATGGGTCATTGACAATCTCTTCCACTTGTTAAAAAGTGTAGTTTATTGGTCTTAGTTCACCATCATCGATAAGCTATCGGTGATCGACGATTGAAAACTCAATACAAATACGCATATTTTTTGCTAATGATCAATGTAACATCGACGTCGGTGAGTTCAAACCTTGACTACTTCCTTTGACCATTTTCATCAAAATATTTGGTGCATCAATGACCGATGTGAATTGCTCGTGATGACATGGAGCTTGAGGGGGCATGAATGAGGTGATTCAACTAACGTGGCTTGACAACATGACTCGATGACTTGGCCTACGTGGGTGACCTGGCGAGGTGTGTTGGAGATATGGGCGTTATGTAGTTAATGACGTGTTAGTGCCGACGTGGATGAAAAACTGGAAAATATGAATATCCACATGGCGATTGATATGTTAAAAGTGACGCTGAAGACACTTACGTGGCTTCACCTTATGTTGGAATCGAGTGTAATTCAAACTTAAAAAATCAATGGTTGGGATGGTTTTTCTAGTTAGAATCGGACGACCACGATTTTTGGAGGAAAAGTTCACTTGTCGATGTCGGGGCTTGGATTTCCCTAAGCTGATTTTACAATGTTCGAAGTTGGGTGTCAATGGCCAATACTCATCAACATCGGTGATTTCCTTTGCTCGATAGTGTATTAGCACCAACTACAAGTTTTCATAGGCGATGCTCGCCATTTATTGACATTGATTCTCTTAAGAGGCAACTTTCGAGCATTGGGAAAAGTCAAGTATTTTCAGGAGTTTCGATAATAATTGAACATATTAAGTGTTGAAGACCCCTTTTTCAACATCTAAACGATCTAGAATTCTCTCTCCTCTAATGACAATTCATCTTAAGCCTGGGACTTGACCGAAACAAGCAGAGAACAAAAGAATAACTTGAAACAAGTCATGACCATGAGATAATCGAAGTATAAGGATGAAATTAAAGAAAAGTGGTACCCCAAAATTTCACAAAATTTTGAGGGTGTGTTGAGTGCTCAACATTTTACAAGCCACAACATAATGGTGTCATAGAGAGGAAGAATGAATGCATCATAGAGATAGTTAAGATTATGATCCATGACTTGGATTTTTCTATGTCTCTTTGGGTAGACGATTCAATACCATTATGTACATTCGAAATCAATGTCCTTGTAGGGAAAGGACAAAACACCAAAGGAATCCTTAATTGGTGAGAAAACACATGTATCTCACTTTGATGTATTTGGTTGTCACATTTATATTCATGTGCTTGGTGAGAAGAAAACTTATTTTGAACCCTCAAGTATCAAGGCTATTTTTGTGGGGTACAATGAAACATCTAAGGCTTATCAGATCTACATTATAACACAATGGTAACTACGGATTTAAAGTTTGACAAGGATGGATGGTCCTCAAGTTCCTAGGAGCCTCCCATGGATATTGTGGAAGGTGAGAAGGTGGATAATATGAAGTCTAATCAAAAGGATATAACAAACTTAGATTTAGATTAATAAAATCCTAGTTTAGAGGGAGAGGGTTTCTTACCGTCAAGTTCAACCAAAAATGTAAGATGACTTACCAAGACATTGAAGGAAGAAAAGCAAGTGGGAGCACCCAATTCTACTTTTTAGGTGAGTCATCCACCTATAATATATTGTTATTGTGTTTCATTGATGTCATATATAATTGATGTAGAGGTCTCTAGATTTGAGGAGGCCAATGAAGTGCAAGTATGGCATGATGCCATGGTTAAGGAGTATAACTCCATCCTAAATAATGTTGTATGGGAAACTATGTCAAGACTAGTGGGTAAATATGTAATAGATTCCAAATGATTGTAAAAGATCAAGCATGCAATATATGGGAACATAGAGAAGTAAAAAGTTGGATTCATATCCAAAGGATTCTCTTAGAAAGAGGGAGTTGACTAGGAGGAGACTTTTTCTCTAGTTACAAGCTATACTTATATCAAAGTAATCATGTCTAATGCATCTATTTTTGGTGGGAATTTATATAATATGGATGTAAAGATTGCTTATCTTAATGGTCTAATTGAAAAGGAGGTACACATTAATCAACCAAGAGGTTTTGAAGTGCATGGGTAAGATTCCCATGTGTGCAAATTGAAGAATGCCCTTAATGTGTTAAAGCAGGCACCATGTGCATAGTACTCAATGATTGATGAGTACTTATTGAAGTTGGGCTTCATCAACACTAGAACAAATCATGATCTTTATTGTGCATCTTATTTGCTTGTTTTGGTCTTCTATGTAAATGATCTTATTCTTATAGGTAGTTCTGAGAATCTCATTGCATGGAGCAAGAAGAAGTTGGCAAGCAAATATGACATGAAGGACATTGGTTGTATGCATTACTTTTTGGTTCCAGAGGTTTCACAGGGTGCAGGTGGAGACTTGCTTGGGAAAGGGAAGTACATACTAGAGATTCTAAAGAATTTTCAAATGCTACACTACAAACCCTGGGTCACTCCTATAGTGCCAAATCTGAATTAACCTGTTGATTTAAATACCAATTTGGCAGATCCATATTTTTATAATAATTTGATCAATGATTCCCTTATGTATTTTGTGAAAACTATGATAAAATTTGTTTTTCAATGAATTATTTTATCCAATTCATGGTTGAACCTAGAAATTTTAAGAAAAAATCCAAGCATGTGCTTATAGATATAAAGGGAACAACTCATTATGGCATGAGGTATATGGGAGGTAGAAAGTTGTTAAATGGATTTGTAGATTTAGATTGGGTGGAATATGAAAGCATCGAGAAGAGTACTTCCCATTATCATTTCAACTTGGATTATGTATGACTTATTGGTTCAAATGGGAAGCAAGGGGCAATTGCACTTAATTCAAGTGAAGCAAAGTATATAGTAGAATCATTGACATGTTGTGAGGCCACTTGAATTAGAAATTTGATTGCAGAGTTGATCAATTAGATGTTGCGGGCCACAGTTGTGTACTATGAGAATTAGAGTTGCATCTTGGAGAATTTAGTGTTTCATGATCGCTCCAAGAACATATATATCTGGTAGAGTACATAAAGGAGATATCTTTCTTGATTATGTCCCCATTGATTTGCAAGTCATTGACATTCTAAGGAAGCCCCTTTTAAAGGGGAAGTTTGAGAATATGAGAGAAAAGCTCTACTTGGTGGAAAACACCTTCCTTACAAAGAGGTAGTGTTAGTTTTTGGTTACTCTAGGTTTCTCTCCTAGGAAGAGGTCACATGAGTGTTGGATGGGTTTCCTTGCAATATGGGTGTGCCACATGGGAGAGATTCCCTCACACCCCTATGACATATTCCTTATACTAATAACACTTGGAATTTTATACTTTTGGTCAATGTAAGGTTATCACAGATTCTATGATAGATTCCTCTTACATAGTAATGACAACATTATGATGGATTCCTTACATAATTATGACAGATTCCTTTCAAGGAAGAATGTGTAACAACGATTATTAGTAGTTAAGATTTGAAATCCTTTTCTCTTCTTATCAAGTTTGACTAGACAAGGGATGGCACACTAGTTAGGGTCATATATTGATACAAATGAGGTGTGTGAACATATAATGAGAGTGTAAAGGCTAGAGCAAAGCCATTGTAGTCCCTTGAGGATAATGTTGTATTTTTCTTATGGGTTAAGGATCCGAAAATGCTTAGATGCTAATTTATTTCTTAATTACACATAAACATCTAACTTGATTCGAAATAATAATGATCGCTTTGATTGTTTGCATAACACATATGGATTCACTTATCTATAAAAAATCACTTCAATGATAAATAACTTGCAAAATAACTGAGAAAAATAGATCAACAATAGTATAACACATTCACAAGTTTGTTAACAGAGTTCACCCAAATTGGGCTACATCTCTGGGTCTGCTTCCAATCGAGACTACTTTATTAATGCTCAAATGCTTGTGTTTTTACAATGACCTTTTAACTCATTATTCAGACTCGGAAACTGAGTGCAACATTGAATTCCTCTCAGAAAATGAGTATAAACACTATATAATTTCGTTAAGGAACCCTTTGGCATGCATTACGGTGCAAACCCAAAGTTTAGATACCCTCTCGCACAAACTTCGAGACACATATGCACGTAATTCCATACCTTTTACTATGTGTGTAGCTGCATTTGGTTTTGTCCCATTAAATAGGGCGTGGGGCCCAAGTACTATCTAAACTCCATGCATCAGTAATAAAATTTATTTATTCCATTGGTTATAACAATATAACCATTTGGTGTAATGGTTGGCGCGCTATATATTAAGTCATGGATTATGTGGAATGGAGGTCTGAGGTTCAATCCCCACAGACTCCATATTTTGGCATATTACATTTATATGTAGATAAATGCATTAATACCCATTGGAATATTCTATGGAACGGTTAGCCCGATTGGTCATGGAATATGGTTCAAGTTGTTAGCCTATGCAAGGAGGTCGGAGGTTCGATTCCTTTTGAATCCAACTATTTTAATCCTTAGGCCAACTTGGCCTTCTCGAAGGTTCTACATGGCACCATATGATTTCTCCATGTGGTATCCTATCATTGGCCATGTTACGAGGAAAATCTCTCTATAGCTAGGGGAAAACCACAACAGACGAAACGAAACCCATTAATCAACTCTAATCTCAAATATGTTATATAAATGAAATTCTAACAAGAAAAGGATAAAATCCTACCTCGTCTGGACATCCGAAGAAGACCACCGTTGATCACGCGACCCAAATCTTTACACCTGCAAATTGTCTTCAACAACCAAGATACGCAAGAATGTGGTAATGATATATAATGTTAGAATATAAATTAGCATAATCCACTAACATACATAACAAATACACCCATGGAAAGCAATAAAAATATTTGAAAGATATCAATTGGACAAGAAAAGAGTATTTCTATTAGTGTAATCAACAAAAGTACATAGGTGACAAACTTCTGTAATGACACATATCTGAACCGAGAAACTAAGTCTCTCCAGCTGGGCCTCCACCATTTCAATCATCCATAAAGGCAAGCTCACATGTAGGATTCAATGAAGTTATCCATCACAAGATAAGAAGATCTTGGAGGCTGAACACAAGAAGTAAAAAAATTCAAGGACAAAGGGATGCAGACTCAATTGAGGTGAAATTTCTCTAGAGTATATTTGCTCTCAATCTGATGATGAATTATGTATATTCAAGGCTTAGATATGGCTCAATTTATAGTGTCCAAATGGAATTGAAGGATCGAGTCAAATTTTTTCCAGTATATGGAAGGTCAAGTATCATAGATCTTGTGACATGGCATGGAAACCCGATGCATTTTTTATTTTTTGAGCACCAAAATCGATGTACGCAGGTTGTAATGGAGCAACCCGCGTACGTATGTGAGTTTTCTAACTGGTAGGTCGTGTACATGAATAAACATGTATATTTTTATCTCTCGAGTGATCAAAAAAATGGGAAATGTGGTCTGCATAGGGAGATGGAAGGCCATCAAAGCAAGATGCATGAAGTGTGGCAAAATTTGCAAAAACAGGCCACTTATCGCCAACTGTACCTTGCCAACTCAGTTGTACAATCTGGCACATCATCAAATGCCTGGCATGTGGTGCCATGTGGGGTTGCCACACCAACACCATATGACCTATATGGACGTGCCACATGTCACCCTTCTAGTGGTGCAATGTGTCACCCCCTCTTTTATTTTTTGACCTATTTGACCAAAACTTTGATTGGCTATATCTTTTCCATACGAACTTTGTTTGAGGTGATTTTTGCATCATTGGAAACATCTCGTCGAGCTGTTCACGATGAATTCATTTTATAAATCCTTTGAGATGAATAAATTTTGAGCATTTCTAGATCCACCTGGATCATTCCTCCCCATTGGAAGCCTTTTGGACCACCAAAAGTCTTGATTACTCAACAAATAAGTGAGGGTAAATCTCCCTCACCCTTCCAATCTTGATCCACTTTGCTTTGATTGGTTTTACCCCTTTAAGACCAACTCGAAGATATTCCACATCACCTTGTTGTGAAGTCCTGATCCTTTCATCAAGGATAACATCTTCCTGTAGCTCATATAAATACTTTGGAGAAAAACCATCAACTGTTGGAACATGAACACTTCCATCTTCATCCATAATCATAGGAGGCTCATAAAGTTTCAAGTTCTCAAAATTTACCATTGAATACATTTGCATGTAATATGGTAGATCTCAACAAAATACATCAGTACCAATCTTCTCCAAGATCTTGAATGGACCATACCAGATTGGCTTGAGATTTTTACCTTCACCCTTCATTCTATATTTGCTAATATGTAACCATACTTGATCATCGACTTGGAACTGATGATCAACCCGATGTTTATCATGCCCCGCCTTATACTTGGCTTGGTTCTTCTCCAATTGTTCGTGTACTATCTGATGTACTTGTTGGATCCTTTGAATGGACCTCTTAGCTTTATCTATATCATCTCATCCATCCTCTTTATTTGCTTCTTCGAAATAAAATTCCATAGGTGATTTAGGAAAGTATCCTAAACATGCTTCAAAACGATTTCTTTGAGTAGAAGAATGCATGGCACGATTATAAGTGTGTTGTACATAATGCATATGTTCATCCCATAACTTAGGATGTTTGTTGCAATATCCTCGTAACAAATGTACCACTGTCATGTTTACCACCTATGTCTGTCCATCTGTCTGTGGATGAAAAACTGTGCTCTTCTTCAACTTAGTGTCCATCAGTTCCCATAAATGAGACCAAAACTTCCCCAAGAAGCGAGAGTCTCAATTTGATATAATAGATGTAGGTAGCCCAAAAGGAACCCATACATTAGCAAATAAAAAATGTGTTGTCTATTCGGTTGTGAATTGTTTCTTGCATGGAATTAAAAAAAAAATCTTACTGAACCTGTCCATCACCACATATAAATACTCGTGACCTATTCTGGACATCGGAAAACCCCCTATAAAATCCATGGACACACTTTCCCATGGTTGAGAAGGTACTGGAAGTGGCATATATAATCTCAACATTATGTTACTAGGCTTGATTTTGGCACACATAACACACCTTTTTACATAATTGGACATTGTCTCATTCATTCGAGGCCAATAACAATGTCTTTGCAACAGTGTTATTGTTTTACCTACCCTAAAATGACCAGAAATGAGAGATGTATGAGTTTCTCCTATTACATTTTATCTTTCATCCCTAGGTATACAAATCTTTCCAAGATGATATAATAATTTTTCATGCTTATGATAATCCAACTACTGATTTCCACAAGTTAGAGCTTCATATACATATTTAAAATCATCATCTCTAACATATTTTTCAACATAACTTTCATGAGCTAAAGAATTGGCTTTAATATTGTAGATGCATTGATTACTGGTCTTGATAACATATCTGCAACCTTATTATGAATACCTTATTATTCTTAATAACCAAATGAAATTGTTGTAAGAAACCCATCCATCTACAACCTTATTATGAATACCTTTCTTATACTTAATAACCAAATGGAATTGTTGTAAGAAACTCATCCACCTGAAGTGTTGTGACTGTTGTAACTTGGTCTATGATTGCAAATACTGTAATGGTTGATGATTTGTATGAACTATTGTCTCCTTTCCCATTAAGAAATGCTTCCATTTTTTAACACTTTATACCAACGCATACAATTCCTTGTCATATGTTGGATAGTTAAGTATTTCTTGAGTAAAAGTCTTAGGATGATAACATATATCATTACCTCATTGCATCAAGACTGCTCCCATAGCATATCCTCTTGGATCTGTTTGAATCTCAAATGATAGTTGCAAATATGGCAGAGCCAAAACTGGTGTGGTGCTTATCTTTTCCTTCAATGTCTCGAAGGCTTTCTGTTGTTTGCCTCGCCATTGAAAGACCTATTCCATACTTTTTAATGCATGCAGGGGAGCTGCTTTGAAAAATAAATTAGCATTGAAATTCCTCCAGTATTGTATTGCTCCTAAGAATCTCTTGACTTCCGTGGCATCATTTGGCTTGGGCCAATTTACAATAACTTCAACTTTTGAGGGATCTATCTTTATCTAACCATTCCATACAATGTAACCCAAATATACTAGAGAATTTTTGCCAAACTAGCATTTAGACATCTTTATATACAACTTCTCCTTTTTCAAGAGTTCAAAAATTGTTCTGACATGCATTATATGATCTTCCCATGTTCGACTAAAGATCAAGATATCATCTAAGAAGATGATGAAAAAATCATCTATAAAATGCTTGAACACATTGTTCATTACCCTCATAAATGTTGCAGGTGCATTGCATAAACCAAATGGCATAACCAACCATTAAAACAATACCTGCTTTGTCTTGAAAGCAGTTTTCCAAAGATCACTTTCTACAATTCTGATTTGATGGTAACCACTTATCAAATATAGCTTAGTGAAATAGACAACATTTCTAAATGATCCAATAAATCATCAATTCTAGGAAGAGGATATTGGTTCTTTACCATGATCTTGTTCAGAGCTTGAAAATCAATACACATCCTCCATGTACTATATTTCTTTGGAACTAATACAATAGGAGATTCACACGGAGAGGAACTCGATTTTATGATTCCTTTATCGAACAACTCTTGAACTTATTTATTTATCTTAGCATTCTGTATCATCGATGACCTATACATACCAATATTAGGAAGAGGAGCATCCTTTTGTAAATAGATTTCATGTTCAACCTCCCTCTTAGGAGATAATCCTATAGGTTCCTGAAATAACCCATCATAGTTAGAAATGATCTTTTCCAATTCATGTTTATGATATGGATCACTACCATGAGAACAAAGGATTTACTTGCATTTATGAGTCTCTTCATTTGCCCTGTGCTCACTAAAGAAACATTAGTTTTAATACGATGAGATCTGACAATAAATTCAATCTCATCCTTGAAAAGGTGATATTTATTCTCTTCACGATAAAATATAGCTTTCTTGTCAAATAGATATGGACTACCCAAGACAATGCCGCAAATTTCAAGTGGCACAACATCTAACTCAACCTCATCAAAGAACTTAGACGTAATTGCAAATCTGATTTTACATTGTTTCGTCACTTGCAACTTAGCATCGTCTCACACCCAACCTAATGGATATGATTTCACATGAGGTGTTGTCTTCAAACCCAACTTCTTAACAATTGTTTCAGATATTAAGTTAACTTGAGATCCACTGTCAAACAAAGTATCAATTTTTGTATGCTTCACTATAACTTTGACATGAAAAAACTCACTTTTTTTCTTTTGATAAAGAACACTTTCCAATTTAATAGATTGAATTGAAACATTAGTAGTAGATATACCTTTTCTTCCCATTGCCATGATCTTGGTTTCATCTCTTGAATTTGATCCTAGATCATGTCGAACTAATGCAACTGTCTTTTGTTTCCCCTTATCTTTGAACTTCTTTGGTCATAAATCTGGATGCAACTTCCAACATTGTGCTTCCTCACATCCCTTAATTTTGCAATGAGAACATGTAGGTTTCTCTTAAGCTTTCTTACTATAGCTTATTTCTTACTCTTCCATTTTCCTTTTGATTTCTTCTTGAAATTGTGTGGATTCTTATCCTCAATCACATGCTTTCCCTTACTAGCTTCAAGATGAGTAGCTTGTATGGACACTTCATCAATATTAGTAGGGTTAAACATCAATATAGTGTGTCGAAGATATGAATGCATACCACTAATATACTTCATAAGAGTTTCTCGAGTATACAAGGAAATTCCTAAAGATAATGCTTTCTTCTTAAATTCCTGTGTATATACTTGAACACTTTCCCTTTTCCTTGTCTGAGATGTTGGCATTCTATTATTGTGGTTTTCACATAAGCCAATGGATAAAATTGTTTTCTTATTGCATCAGTAAATTCATCCCAAGAAGAAATTACTTTACCATGTTGAACGCGATCAAATTGTGTCTTACTCTCCCACCATATCAAGGCTATGC
>JASDQU010736714.1:36485-46602 GCA_032191745.1 Picea mariana | reverse complement strand
ATTCATCAAAGATGCATATAAAAACGTCGTGAAGCATGAAATAACAGAAGAAAGCACATAACTCAATCTTGACGGAATATGGAGTCTTCAATTTGCTTCATATTAATTCCTGGCGATGGAAAATTTCTCTATTACAATCTGCCAAAAGAAAAAGCCTTTGGTTTTTCTTCAAAATACCTATTTATACAAGCCTAAAAAACACTTCAAATTCCATTTGTTCTAGAAACCTTTGATTACAATTGAGGAAAGGAAGCGTTTCATTTCCTCACTCTTTGTCTTCCCCCATGCAAGCGGAATGCCTTCCTTTCTTTACTCTTCTGGCTCCAGAAATAGAACGGATTGACATCTGTCGCTATTTAACACCAGAAGCCTGCCCTTTCACCTGCTCAATGCAATTGACGCACCTTTCAACTAACTGGGCTACCAACCTGGAACGCTCTGCTTGGTTGTTTTCCTCAAAGGTGTAACAACTCTTCGCCAACTGTGGCAACCTTTTTCCCACTTGTCGGTCTTCCGTGACGATAGACCGCAATTGTAGATTTGGTTGTACTAGCCATTTCTCCACTTAGACCATATCAACCTGGCTTATTTGGGATACTTCAGCTTGCTCCTTTTTTGCATTTTCCTTGATATCTATCAGGTTTTTTTCTACATTGATTTTTCCCATCGTCCTGGCACTGCCTTCCTTATCAAGGTCTAGCAAATCTTTATTTATCAAGGCGAATGTTTCTTCACAAGAATTTCTCACCTCCTTAGCTCTTCCCCTGCTCTCTGATATATTCTTCTCCCAATCCTTTAATAAGATATTCCCTCTGGTTTTTTCTGCGATGGATAATTTGGAGCTACTGATCGCCTCTACGTTTGTTGTGGCTATCACAGCATCCTGGAAAGCAACCTGAGTCGCCCCAGCTTCTCTTTCTCGCAAAGAAATATCTTCTGGAATTTGATCTATCATCTGAAAGTGATGTTGAATAGTTCCCACTTTTGTAAGCAAGTCTTGTTGAGCTGCTAATACCTTCTGTCGGATTTCGAAAGCTTGGGCTTGAAAAACCTTTATGTCTAAAACCTGGTTTTCAGCAACATCCAATTTCAATTGTAACTATATAATTTGTTGCCCCTGTTGTCTTACCTGGGTTTGGATAATTTGCACCAACTGGCGGACCTGCTCAAGGTTGGATCTAAGTTTCTCGATCTCCTACAGATCGGCTACTCGGGCTTGCTCGAGGCTTTTTCTCACCTCATCCCTGGCATTTGCTTCAGCTATAGCCACCTTAGCTTCCAACTTACTGATCAAGAGGTTCTTTCGTTTCAATTGGGCCTTCAAAGTTCCAACTGAGTACTAATTGGTTGTATCATAAGCCCCCAGTGTTCCTACTATCTTGTCTGTGAATTCTTCCTCTTTCATGACCTTTCCATCTGTCATGATTTTAAATTTTTTAGCCACTACGCCCTCTCTTTGATATAATTATTGCCTCACCACGAACTTCCTTTTTTTATCAAAGAAAAATTCATTAGGAGGCAGCTCCTCTACAGAAATGGGCGTCGGTTCTTCATTGAAAATCCACCCCGCATTGGGATTCTCCTTTGTGCACTGTAAGGGTGTGATAACAACAATCAGACTGCTACTTTCCTTGGATAATTGTTTAGGGGTAGTGTTTGTGACCGGCTCATTTGATGTGGTCTGTGAGGTGTCGCATGCCTTTTGCGAGGGTATCTCAGCTTGACTTAGTACCCTCTTGCCTGGAGCAACTACCTCTGGGTTTTTCTCTCCTCGATCGGGGATTTCGGCTCCCTATTCCAAGGTATCCTTTTCTTGTGTCCCTTCTTGATTTTTCTCCTTGCCAGGACTTGAGTTCTTTGAGCCTTTGGCTTCTGTCTGCTGTACATCTGGATGCTTTGGGGTTTTGCCCTGTAAAATTAAGGGGAGTCAACTCTTCCGATGCTCCTCAAATTCAAGGATATCAGCCATATCTCCAGGTGGCAAGGCCTAAATCCAGCTCAAAACTTCAGAGTAGGCCACAATTCGCCAAGTGATTACTCACAACCTTATTTGGGTCGTGCTTTTTGAACTCAATGTTCACCAACTTCATTTCCTCCAAGGTCGTGGCCTCGGCTTTGGCATGGCCAAAATCTATTGAAGAGTACGACCCAATGTGAATGGGGAAGGGTGGCCATACCTTCTTCGACAGTCCTTTGAGCTCCTTTCTTATTCCATCAAGCACAGCTTGCCTAGCGATCTCACGACATATTAGCTTATCTGGAAGAAATAACGACAAAACATGGGGGGGAATGGAGGTGCCGAAAACCCTGATGTATGAATACTCTGCTTCTATATACCAATCTGCTACATTGCTCAGGTTGGCCATGATGTTATCTGAAATCCGGGGAGGTGGATGGCCGAAGATAGCAACATGCATTGGTACCATTACCCAGTTAAAAATCTCGTAGATGAAATCTTTGGCCTTATCCTCCCAAAGCTTAGAGTGGTAGACATGGATAGGCTCAGCATTAGACGGAGTCCATCTCCATCTCATCAATGGGAAAGGTGTCATGAAGAAAATAGCGTCCATGATGTAGGCAGACATAAAGAATGAAGATGTTCTCTCGCTGGATTTCTGCGCTCGATATTCAATAATTCCACTGGTAAGATTGTCCAACATCAGTTTGGCCTAGTCGAAAGAAAAATATTCAGCGACTGTATAAATGAGCAACACCCATGGGAGAAAAAAGTGAGTTGTGTCCTCCTTCCTGTACAGTCTATAGGCCATCATCGCTACATACTTGAATTGTGGCTCTAAAGAGGAGATTGAATAAATTCCATGAGTATCGGCCCTGAATTTCGCATGGTGTGAAACCCAGTCTCTGATTAGATCGGATAAATTTTTCCCGAACTGCTCGCATTCCTTCTTTTTGAACTCCTCTAGGAATTTGGTATTGTAAATATGATTTGGATTGGGTGACAATTTATAAATTGCCTATAGGTGCTCTGGTTTAAAAGACCGGACTTCTTCCTTCTGTTCGTTGAAAATCATTCTGGTCAGGAGGTCTACGTGGTCCAGTGCCCATCTGACCATATCATAATAGGGGAGAAGTCGTGGCCTTGCTGCTATTTTGTGCATCTCCGCTTGAGGAACGATTTTGTATTTGGTGTACATGTCATCGTTCTCCTCATCGCAGGAATCATCCGAGCAATTTATCACCTCGGGCTGCAGAATATTGGGAATATGCGTCCATGTTTTAATAGTATTGATACTTCAAGGAGAAGTATCAGAAACAATGTCTGAACCTTGGCCTAAGCTCTCAACAACTGCCTTGGGCACTTTTCGTGGATCCATGGTGTATGACCTTGCAATTAGATCCCCTATCGCAAAAGATTGAAAACACAGACAGAAGTTATCCTAGTGAAATAGCTCTGTGCATAGTAGAAAGAATAGTTGAGATAATGAAAGACAACCCTCTGCTTAAACACTTAAGTTCGTGCTAGTCCTTGTCGACAGAACGGTTAAATAGTTTAATGGAAAGATTTTAGCAAATAAAGTGGGATCTTACTGTCAATCACTTCAGTGAAATTCAAATAAATGCCATAAATATTTGATGACTTGTAACTTGGGAAAAGAGCAGAAACGTTAAAAGCTTCATCCGTAGATCGTATGGTTAAAAGATACTCAAGGCATTAATTAATCCATCTTAGCTCCCTTAATTTCATGCTTTTAGTGCTTTATCCCGTTTTCGGTGCTCGTCGTATCGGACAATTTCGCTTCTAGCCCTTGAGACCCAAAAGCTCGAAATCATGATGGTGCGAGATTATTTATAATTTGTGATTTAACTTAAGCTTTTAATTAACCCATCTTAATTAATGAATATCGCGACTTCGGGGATCGGAGTTACAAAGGTGTTGCGTTTTAGGGCAAGAATCATCGAGTCGCAAAATCACGATAGAGACTAACTACGGTTTAAAAAGATTACTCTTAATATTGACCTAAGTGACTTGAAAAGACTTCGCATCTCTGAGGTTCAGAAAGTGTTCGACGAGTAACTCCCGAAGCGCGAGAGCAAGAGGTGATGACATCAAATGATCTTTTCTTAGAGGCTCGATAACGGTGGTTAGAACTAAACCTTATCGCTACTTCGCGCGTCGGGATACTGGGGCTTGGTAGGTACATCGTGAAATACACGAGATCCCGAAATTCGGCTTTTGGGCTTAATTATAACCTCTTACTTATTCAGGAAGAAGGGCGGCTCCAACCTTTGAACTAGGAGTATAACAATAAAATAATGTGTTCCAACAACATCATTCTCATTCACGAAGTCATCCATTCGCTCAAAAGCACCTACACTCTAGGTATGATACTAAATCTTGATCTTTCAAAAGCATTTGACAAATTAAGCTAGTAGTACATGAGAGTTGTCTTAACAACCTTCAGTTTCAACACAAATTGGATAGACTAGATCATGAATCTCGTCTCCTCAATCTTCTTTTCAATCTTGGTCAATGGGACCCCCTCACAACCCTTCTCACCCTCAAGAGGAATAAGGCAAGGCTACCCTCTCTCCTTGTTCCTCTTTTTCATAATGGTTGAAGGCCTTGGACGCTACATCAAAGCCTCTACTCAAAATGGATCCCTGCAAGGCCTCTCTCTCCACGGGCTCCAGCCTGCAGCCTCTCACAATCAATTTTTTGATGACACCATGCTTCTAAATACCCCCACAGTGCAAGAAGAAAACAAACTAAGCTCCATCCTCAACGACTTCAGCGAAGCCTCAAGAACCACCTTCAACCTAGCCAAATCACAATTGTTCTTCTTCAACACGCCTACTGCTATCCAACAACACATCTCCCAGCTTATGACCATTCCTGTCTGCACCATGCCCACTCAGTACCTAGGCCTCCCTCTCTCAGACTCAGCGGCCCAAAATCTTTCCTGGGACTCTCTCCTCCTCTCCATTTCCAACCATCTCAACACTTGGACCTTCCGCTCCCTCAACCTCCCTTCCAGAATCACTCTCCTTAAATTTTTCCTACAAGTCATCCTAGCCTACCTCTTCTCATCCCTAGGCACCCCTCAATCCTTCATAAAGAAGATCAGGAATCTGCAGAGGAACCTCCTCTGGCATGGCCACAACCCCAACAAAAAATAGCCACTCATCAGTTGGGACAAAGTTTGCAAGTTGAAATCCCTAGGTGGCCTGGGCCTCCGGGACTCTGGCAAACTCAATAAAACCATGGGAGCCAAAATATGGTGGAGATGGCTCAAAACTCCAACAGAAAATTGGGCCAAGCTATGGAAACATAAATACGCCCCAAATTCTCAACCATCTCACTTGATCATGCTGTAGGAAAAAATTCAAGGCTCCAACATTTGGAATGCAGATTGGAAAAATCGACCACTAATACAAGAACACGCCTTTTGGGAAATCCGCAATGGCCAAAGTGCTCTATTCTGGATGGAATCCTGGCAGCAACTGCCACCCATCCAATCAAAAGTAAAATTGCATTCCTATGAAAATCATATACAATATATTTCCACCTTCAAAGTAGTTGACATGTGGACAAACACTCCAACCAACTCTCCCTGGCGAAACTAGAAATCTTCCCATCAGGAACTACAAGCAACAGAGGATTGTGACATGCAACACTGGAAGCAAGAAATCATCCCAAAAATAATCTAGATAAGCATTGATCCAGATATTCTTCGATGGGGGCACTCACCCCATGGAAACTTCACTCTCAAGGAAGGATATATTCTACAGGAAAAGTTTCAAACTCTGCAAAAAGACTACATCTAGGCAACAGTTTGGAAATCACAATTCTGGCCCTAAATCTCCATGTTCCAATGGCTCCTTCTTCAAAACAAAATCCTAACCTGGGACAATATTCAAAGAAGGGTCTTTATCGGTCCCTCGATCTGCCATCTCTGTTTTCAACAAGCAGAAACCATGGAGCACCTCCTAAACAACTGCATTCTTAGTGAGGAAATCTGGAATCAAGCCACCCAACTCATGAGAAAAACCAATCGAATCAAAGATAACATCATGAGCATTGTCGGGAGTTTGGGATCCGGATCTTACAAAATCTCAATCCTGAATAGAACCTGGCAACTCCTACCAGGCTTCATAGTTTGGCAACTTTGGAAAGAGAGAAACAGACGAATCTTTCACTCCCAGTCCTCCCAGGCTGCCTGCCTCTGGTCCACCATTCTGTCACACCTCCAAGAAATGCTTCAGCTCCAATTGTGGACCCAAGAATACTTCCCCTCTGATCCGGGAGAGATCTCGATTCTCAATTCTTGGAGCTTCTCTCTCTCACACTCCATTTCGTCTCAATAGCCCCCCCTCACAGCCAAAACCCTCAATCCCTCTGTTTTGTCTCCCCCGCCACCCATGTTTCATAAAATCAACTTTGATGGTGATTCAAAAGGAAATCCGGGCCTCTCAGGTACAGGATCAGTTATAAGAAATAGAAAAGGCCAAATCCACAGTATTACTGTAGAAAATATGGGATTTGACACCAACAAATCAATATAAATTTGGGGTCTAATAAAAGGAGTACAATTGGCCCTGGACCACAACCTTACCTGCCTGATCATAGAAGGAGACTCCAAAGTCATTATTGAGTTGGCATCAAAAATCCTAAACATGATAGATCTGGAAAAAATCACTCCTAGTTGGCGCCTATTGGGTCCCCTCCACAGCTTTTAGTCACTCCTTAGACCCTCTCTCACTCTCACCACCTCTCACAAAAGGTGTGATGAAAACAAGGTAGCAGACAGACTGGCTAATGCAAGATTCGATCTCACGCAGCCAATCACTCTCAAAAATTCCAGGAAATCCCAAAGCTCAACTCTATGGACTCACTGCATGGAGCTAGCCCAAAGGGACTGCCCTCACCCAGATGGGGTGCTACCTGGTGAAAAGTAGAGGACAACTAGAGAAAGGAGGAGGACAACTGGGACAGGGCAGCTGGAGGAGTTATTAACCCCGGCTGCCAGCCCTTGCACATTAACTCCTCCATGGCTCACACCATGAGAGGAGTTATGTTAGTGTGCCTGGCTGGGATCTTAGGCAAGCGAACCAGCCAGGCAGAGTGTATCAGGAGGATGCAGAGGTATTTTCCAACTTCAATGGCGAAGGTAGAGGTCCTTTCAGGATTTCATGGAGTAAAGAGAGACATCTGGGCTCTTTTCGCTCCACTTTCTCCCTGGTGCGCTATCTCTGTAATGCTCCTCGGCCCTCACGATATCTTTCACATCATTGTTCATTGTGACCTCTCCCTTCTAACCAGTGGCATCTGCTTCACCTCCCTCTGCTCCATTCTCTGCTTCAGCTCTTCTGTCTCCCTCCACTTCATCCTGCATCTTCCCCCATCCTCCACCTCCTATCCCCCCCACAATTCCCTAAGAGCATGGAAAGCCCAAGAGGGGTGCTCGTAAAAACATCACCCTCTCTTGAGCCAACAGGATCACCCCCTCTCCGAGAGCGCTCATTGCCCACTTCGCCAATCCTCGTCACTCCTCCCAAAGCACTCAGTTGTCTCCTCTCCAGTCCCATGGAACCAGCAGGGTCAAATTGGAGACATCCTCCTCCACTGCGCATTTCCCCCCGCCTCCACCTCCACCTCTACTTTATAGTCCAATCAAAGTAAAAAAGGAGGCGCCACCCCTGGGTGAGCATCTCCCTCTGGCTACCAACCGCTTGGCCCCCTACATCGTCAAGCCCAGTGACCCCTACTATGGTGACAGAAGCTACCAAGTGGAGGAGGAAATTCCTCCAAGCTTGCAGCTGGAGAATAAGGCAGGTACCGGCAAGGATATCACCCTAAGGGATGACAACGAGACCAGCAAGGATACTGGAAATGAGGAGGAGGATCTGCCTCAACATTTTTCCAACCGTCTCGTAGAGGAGCACCTTCAACTCCTCTTCAAGATTAGGCAAAAGCAGGACGACCAAGTGCATTCACAAAGCGTTCTCAGCCAGCGAATGGACATTTTGTTTGACGTCCTCACGAATCCCCCGGCATGAGATAGATGCCTGACATGAAGTCAACGATTCACCCCAGCCTATACTATTCATGGAGAACCAGGACCAACTATGGATTAAATCCCCTAGGTTTCAGTTTTTTGTTTATTTATGTTGCAAAGTCGGTGGTCTATTTTACCACGACAATAAGCTAGATGCTTCAGCATTTTTTACTTATTATGTCTGTATAGTTTTAGAAATGGTGGCTCTGTATATAGCCAACCTTAGCAAAGGAATGCAAAACTTGGTTCTAGCAATTTTTTGTATTTTTTTGTAATTTTTTGTGCAAACATTACAGTTCCAGCAAGGCTAGAGCTCAGAAGACCATGTTAGTGTTTGAACATTATGCATCCACATGTTCTGGTTTCCCACCTGTGGTGGAACAGGTGGCTTCCATGTGTCATTGTATAGCATACAATTGTTATTAATATAAGGTTTCGCACTTTTATTTACAAAAAAAAATAGCTTGTTTCAATAAGTTAATGGTGTCTTCTTGGTCTTTGACTTACCCAAAAACATACTTCAACAAGTCTTCCACCGCTTTCAACCATTCATCAACATCAATGCCTAAGGTGCTAGTCATCAAATTTTCAATCTTCTAGCACTCATCTACAACACTATTTAAAATCTTCCTCCTCAAAGGATTTTGTCTTTTATCTATTCTTGCAAAGGGAGGTTGTCATCTTCTCAATATTCCTCTATAAGGTTACAAGCACAGTATTCACTCTTGGAGTCTTAGGAGCTTGTCCATTGTCATTGTCTTCGTGATGTGAGGTTGTCCTTGCATCTAACACAACCATTGGCACTTCACCCAGATGCATGTAATATCAACTTACAATGCTTCCCTAAAGCAACAATAAAAGAATTCACCAAGTTCTATGTGAACAAATTGTCTTGTTTTCGTATTGCACCAAGGTACCAAGTCCTGTTTTCCAATATTGAAGTCACTCTTGTAGCTTCCTGGCAACTCATCCCAAAGCCTACTACTTTGCCTCAAATTCACTAAGACATGGTGAAGAGCGCTTGAACTACTCTAAAACAACTTTTCCTTCAAAAAGTGGTCAAGATTATGCTCCTATACCAATTATCATGATAGGGACAATAGTGAGGAGCAATGATGCTAACCCAATTTTCCGCTTTGATACCACCTTTCCTTTAGAAATTGGTGAAGAGTATGCTCTAATACCAATGGTCACAAACCTACAATCTACCCAAATTTTTCTTTGCAAACTTGAGTTCCTCCTAAGTCTGTTTTGGCACCTGAGGTCATGCAACACTGCTTTGCTTCAGTTTCAATGGCCTGGCTAGTTTGTGCCTACTACAACCAAACTACGCCTCTTCACTTAAATTTACCCATAACTTTGCCTTAAACTACAGTCTTCCAATTGCAACTAAGTCCTACTCAACCAAGTTCATTCAATAAAATGCACACATCCAATTGTGGCCTTTAAACATCCAAAAAGTACTTTAACAATAGCATTCAACAACATAAAGAGTCCACAACACAAGTGATGGGTGGCACACAAGGTAGGTACCTTAACTTTATTTATATGAAGAATGTTAAAATTTACAACAAAGGAGCATGACCAACTGCTCATGGGTCATTGACAGACTACAATTACATAAGGCACAACTACACCTACGAGAACTGTCAACCAACCCCTGAAGCAACCATAGGACTGTGTCATGTATTTCCTATCTTCTTCTTTTGTTCGCTTATCCAGAGCCAAATTTTTCCTACTATGTTAACCCTAAACTTAGCACAACCACAAAACACTTTGCACTTTTGTGTGAATGAACAATTCTTGTATGATTCCTTAGCCCTTTTGAGGAATCCTCCTTTGTATATGAGACTTGTCTTGCACTTGCAAGACCCTTAAAATATAAGATGGACCCAAGTGCTCACTTTCCCAACTCAAATACACACACATGACTTGTCCACCAATGTTTGTTTCCAATGGTGTTGTGTCCTAAGTTCCACAAATATTTAATCATCCAAAAGTGTGCCCATGTTCAAGTGTACCCGGAAAGGTGCACTCAACAAGGTGCACCTAAGAGAACCTAATTGTATTGCACCCGGAAAGTGCGCCAACCAAGTGTG
>JASDQU010736714.1:20357-36465 GCA_032191745.1 Picea mariana | reverse complement strand
AATAGCATTCAACAACATAAAGAGTCCACAACACAAGTGATGGGTGGCACACAAGGTAGGTACCTTAACTTTATTTATATGAAGAATGTTAAAATTTACAACAAAGGAGCATGACCAACTGCTCATGGGTCATTGACAGACTACAATTACATAAGGCACAACTACACCTACGAGAACTGTCAACCAACCCCTGAAGCAACCATAGGACTGTGTCATGTATTTCCTATCTTCTTCTTTTGTTCGCTTATCCAGAGCCAAATTTTTCCTACTATGTTAACCCTAAACTTAGCACAACCACAAAACACTTTGCACTTTTGTGTGAATGAACAATTCTTGTATGATTCCTTAGCCCTTTTGAGGAATCCTCCTTTGTATATGAGACTTGTCTTGCACTTGCAAGACCCTTAAAATATAAGATGGACCCAAGTGCTCACTTTCCCAACTCAAATACACACACATGACTTGTCCACCAATGTTTGTTTCCAATGGTGTTGTGTCCTAAGTTCCACAAATATTTAATCATCCAAAAGTGTGCCCATGTTCAAGTGTACCCGGAAAGGTGCACTCAACAAGGTGCACCTAAGAGAACCTAATTGTATTGCACCCGGAAAGTGCGCCAACCAAGTGTGCCCAACCAACATTTGTCCATGAGAATTTCATCCAAGTGTACCTATCCAACATGTGTTAGTCCAAGTGTGCCCAACTAAGACACCTAGCCAACATGTGCTCAACCAAGTTCACCCATACAAGTGTGCCCAAGTCATCTATAAGCCAATCAATTCTTATTAGCCAATTTGTATGTCATACTTAGTGCATGCCTGCGGATTAGGTCATCCACAATAACCTTGTTTTCTTTCCCTCACCAATTTCCCTTAGTGTTTCCAATTAATGCAAGTTGCTAAGGTCTATGGTGTGCCCAATTTGAGCAAGGACACCTTGCATATATGTGGTGTGTCTTTCCATCATGCAAGGGCACCCAAAACCAACTCTTTTAGCCATCAACCTTCTATAGTATCCATATGTGCTAGTCAATGACCCACCAAGGTGATCATGCGGTGGAGGTGCAAAAAGTCATTCAAAGTTAGGGCATTACAACATGCCTCTAAGTTAATTTGTCTAAAGGCTTGAAGAAAATTATTTACATTAGGGTTTTGGAAAATATTTCAAAGAACACTACTATATACATCAACTTGATTAATTCAAGTTTTCACTGCCAAATTCCAAATCAATAAAATTGTATCTACTTATTGATGGCCTAATATAAACCATTTTCACTTCTTTTTTCTTAGGATAATTAAGCTCAAACTAATTCTCAAACAACAATGATACTAACAACAAACATCCAAGTGGTTTGTAGGAATAATCAAAATAATAGGCCAAATGGTGCTTTGAAGGCTTTATTTAACAAATTATTGGTAGTAGGTGGCTTTGATAAGCCTCGGGACATTGTTGCTTAAAAAGAAACAATTCACCCTACCTCAACACCTCTTTGTAAGGTGGTGGCTATAGGGATCACTTTTCACCCCCTACTCAACCCTCTGTATATGAAATGGTGGATGGTCTTCTAAAGAAGATAACAAACATCATCTTGGATCTCTAGTTTTCATCATTTAGAGTTCCTAAAAGCACAAACATAAACTAAGTTTTAGATGATCTTGAAGATTTTGAGGAGGGATAGAAGACATCCTTGCTATTTTCTAATGAAATTTTCCTTAGGGAATATTTGGGGGTTGTTTTCTTTTTTCAAGAAAAACCTCACACAAAAACCCCTTGGCACTTTCCCACATTTCATATATGGTACCTAGTATAAACCCATCAACATTGATTATGGCACTTAACCTAGTAAGGATGTCAAGTGAGGCCCACAACATAGCCAACTAGCTCAGGGGATTGGCCTCAAGACCTTTTGCTTCAATCTCAAAGCACTCAACCACTTGAGCTATCCCACTGAGCTAAAATATGGGTTGTTTGATACTTGGAGAAAACACATAATTCATAATGTTTGAACTTATTTTAGTGATTTTATTGATATATTGTGCTCGTAAGAAAAGTTATGGGATTCTTGTTAAGAATGGCAATGAATATGCTATGGTCCAATATTGTTTTTTGGACGGGAGGTAATCTCCCCTCAATTGACTTTTGTAGTTATAGGGTGGGCTATAAACTCCATAGAGAAACTCATTTAGAATTCATTTTTTGTAGATCTTCCACTTATCATGATGTAGACCATGTTGTACTCGACGTACAACTTTCAAGGTAGAACTTTGAATAATTATTGTCACCCATTCAATGCCAATGAAATATTTTTTTTTTTACAATAGGTCTAGGAACTGCGTGTGTTGCCACACCTAGCATTTTCTCATGGACATTATGGCCCTCACTCTCTCATAGGTATCACCATATTACTAAGAGAGAACTCTAAAGAAGACACTTATAACTCCCCATAAATTACTTCTTTAAATTCAATCACACTTATAGCTCCTTGGCATAAAAAAGGGGGAAGCTCAAGATTTGCATAGACTTCCACAAACTAAATCAGGTAACTAATAAGACCATTTTCCAACACATTTTACCTAAAGTATTTACAAGGAATTTTGAGAAAGGAAATCTATTCCATAAATGGACACTCAATCTATAGCCAAGTTTCAATTCGAGGGAAGGAATAGTCATTGATGGAGGGCTTATGCCTATCAATGAATGTTATTTGGTCCATCCAATGGATTGACATGTTTCTCCCGAATAATAGTTGATATATTCAGAGGATTTATCCATAAGACATTGGAAGTATACCTTGACGTTTGGGTGTCGTTCAAAGGCATGAACAATCATCTCTTCAACCTTTAAATGATGTTGAACAAGTGTAGGGAGATTGGAGTATCCATTAATCTGAAGAAATGACAGTTTCTAAAACACTTCATGAAACTATTGGGACACACTAGTACAAAATGAGTAATTTGTTACTACAAAAACAACTAAAAATCGGATATATATGACTATTTTTTAGACGGCAACTATTAGCATCAAATTAACAATCACTTTCCCTCGACTGACTTTTAGTCGTATTTCACTTAGTCGTTAATTGGTTGACTTGATTCACCATCTTGCAATATATTTACTTGTTTATTTGGTCATTAATTGCCACCATTTTGTAGTACATTTGCTCATTTATTTGTTCATTAATTGCCACCATTTTGTAGTACATTTGCTCATTTATTTGGTCATCGATTGTTGTCATTTTGTAGTACATTTACTTGTTTATTTGGTCATTAATTGCCACCATTTTATAGTATATTTACTAGTTTAATTAGTCATTAATTATTGTCATCTTATAACATATTTATTAGTTTATTTAGTCATTAGTTTTTATCATTTTTGCTCATATATTTAGTGGTGTTATAAAGCATTATGTAAATAGTATAATCCTAGTCCCTTATAATGCAACTAAAATAATAGTAGTATCTCTGGTTATATTTATTCCTATTTTAGTAGTTTTATATTCATTTTATTTTCTTTATTCATTATTAATCAATATAAATTAATATGATGTGAATAATTTTTAAAAAATGTTATACAATGTTGATGCTGATCTAATATGGTTGAAACAAATTTTATATAAAATTATATAATTAAACAGTAAATAAAGATTTCATATATGCAATTGAATCAGTGGAAAGAAATAAAATTTATATAAACATGTAAACTTGCAACATTAATTAACAATACTATAAATAAGATCAAATATACACATATATATTTGAACCACATATATATAATATTGAGAGTCAAGTACTATCACAATACATTTGATTTTCTAGCTGAATATTCACTAATACATGAAGATTGTTGATTACCTAGTCCATGAAAAAAATGTCTCCATTATACTCTCAATTGCAACATCAAGCTTTGGAGCAAGTACATGAAAAACATCTACATCAATGACATTTCCAAATATTTCAACAGATACTCATGAGTTAAACTTCATTCCTTCATACCTCCCCACGATGGTAACCATAGGTTGAGGAATTTCAATAGGTGGATTCTCCTTCTCCATCATTGTAGTTGATGGAACTTAGGTTTGCATCCCTGCCCTTCCCCTTCATTCACCTATACATGTAAACTTTTTTTTAATGCTCCTCCATGATTTATGAGTCAGCTTGAGTTGTTTTTCCCTTCTATTGTTTTTGCACCATTTTTATTGCTTTCATTAAATATTGTGCACGTATGATTTGGGTTAACAACATGTTGTCACCTTCGAATACTTTACTAAGATTCTAGCATGTTGGCGAGGCCTTTTCAGTTTAGAAAAACATTGATTGCAAGTAATTTTCCTCAAGGCAGACTTGCTCCTGGTATCAGATCAATATGATGGTTGAGACTTCTGATGGGTGGTAATGAGTTAGGAATCTCATCCACCACTATGTCAGCAAAATTATCCAACAATTCCTGAATTTCTTCCAGCAAATCATCCATTGAAGTACTTGTAAGGACAACTCTAGGTTTCCTCACCACAACAAACTACATCTCCTATCCTTTCTTAACTTCTCTCAAGAGTTCCTTCCCAATCATGAGAAGTATGCTTGTGTTGGCTTCCATTTTCACTTTCTTCTCCTCTATTGGCAGCAACATGTGTGTCCTACCATTATTTTCCATGGTGTATGTATTATTCCTCCCATCATGAATGACATTCCTGTCAAACTGCCATGGTCTTCCCAACAAAATATGGCATACATCCATGGGAATTACATCACATACAATTTCATCTATGTATCATCCTGTTTTAAATTTAACCAAGCATTGTTTAGTAACCATTACCTAGTGTCCTTTCTGCAACCATGAGACTTTGTATGGCTTCGGATGTGCAGTTGTCTCCTACTCCAATTTCTCAACCATCTTTGTGGATATTAATTTGTCAGTACTCCCAATGTCAATTATCACCTTCCAAACTCTGTCCTTAGTCTTGCAAGCTGTCCTGAAGAGATTGTTTCTTTGCATTGGCTTCTCAACTTCTGCCTCTGGTTTTAAGAGAACTTTTCTCAACATCGGGGATGTTCCATCCTCTACTCCTTATGCTTCAACATTTATTCTCTGTGCTTCTGAAATGTGAGCTTCACCTTATCCTTATTTATTTCTCTCGAGACATTCCCAAGACTTATGTCCTACCTTTCCATAGGTGTAACATCTCACTTCTCCTCCTCTGCCTCTTCCTCTTCCTTTGGAATAACTTCTTCCACCATCTTGTCTTCCTCGAGAACTTCCTCCTCTTTCCGAGTGAATATGTGGTTTCTCAGTCTCATCTTTGGATTTTTGTGCCTTGTCTTGGGCAACTACTTTGCCTTTGTTCGGGACTAGGCTTCTACCTCTGCCTCGCTGATTTTGTTTTCTATCCAACTTCTCCTCTGCCTTCAGTGCAAACTGATAAGCATCCTCCACTATCCTTACCGACATCATGCTGATCTCATCCTGGATTTCATACCTTAGGCCATTTATATACCTTGCAACTTTTTCTTCATCCTTCTCTCTTTGTCCAATTCTGATGTTCATCTTGTAGAAATCCTTTGTGTATTCTTTAACTGTCATACCCTTTTGTCTCAAGTTATGCAATTTCCTGAATAGATTGATCTGGTAATCTTTGGGCATGAATTTTGCCTTCATCTTGGCTACCATTATGTCCCAATTATTTATCTTATGTTTTCCCTTGCTTCTCCTCTCAGCTTGCAGTT
Source organism: Picea mariana (assembly GCA_032191745.1). Classification (NCBI taxonomy): domain Eukaryota; kingdom Viridiplantae; phylum Streptophyta; class Pinopsida; order Pinales; family Pinaceae; genus Picea; species Picea mariana. The sequence continues at coordinate 30,745 of JASDQU010736714.1, read as the reverse complement.
CATCCCACCACAGTGTTGCATGTCCTTTGATTCTGGTGACAACATGTCTCACCCTTTTCTCCTCATCGACATCTTCATAGTCAAAATATTTGTCCATGGCTCTTACCCAATACAACAGCTATTCAACATCCAAGTTACCTCCGTACATTGGGACCTCTATCTTGTCTCTAGCTCCCAATATAACAACCTCTCTTAGCAATAACTCTTTGACAACATTCTCTCCTGCAGATTCTTCGACTTCTACTTCTTCTCTCTCTACATCGTTGATGTCTCCAGTATTAGGTGCCCTCCTCTACGCTGCCTCCATTGCCTCTAATCTTGCACGAAGTTCTCGCATCTCCCTTTCTACAACCCGATTGGCTAAAGGTTTTTCTACTCATCTCCTCGTTGGCATTGTGTCGATTGTCTCTCACACGCAGAGTGTAGCTTCGATTTCTATAGTCTCCTTTATCTCCTTCACTTGAAATCTATAGATGAAAATTAGCTCTGATACCACTTGTTGCAGTGCCCCCACCTCAGCAGGGTCTGCTGACCTGCCGGTCTCTGGATCTTCTCAATCTTCGAGTTGGAGCACCTCTTTGATTCCTCGCTAGAATCTTCAAGAAATGTCCACAGGTCCTTTTCACAAAACTCTGTCGTGCGAACAAGCACCAGGAGCAAGCTTCTCTCACGCGACCACTAGTTGTGACCATGAGCCTAACCCAAAAGGAATTTTCCTCTGTTATATTCATTCAGAAAATAAAAATGGCTACAGCTATTCTCAAACAGCAAATAAAACTCATACTAACTCGTAGCAGCCTCATTTGGGCATACAAAACCTCTATTTATCTTAGTGGGTCCTTAGGGTTCCCCCTGACTACTCGTCTACTCGGAAAATGAAAAAAACTCTAAATTCTACCTAAGTTCAGTTACATTCAAGACTCGGGATGAAAATCCCAGATCACTTGTGATCATCCACTCCCAAGCGTTTGATCTTCTTTTGTTTTTCCAATCAGCTCCAAAAGATTCACAGTAACTCCCAGCGTTTGATATTCCGAAATGATTCCCAGGCACCGAGTTGTCGTGCCACGCGTGCTTGTTGATGATGCTCATGCATCATACTCCCCCTGGACAAAAATTCATGGACTCCTGTCCATGAGCTCCTGCACCAACTTTCCATGCTTTTGGATATCAGCTTCATTTTCCCAACCGACATCCTTTGTCGGGTGTCCCTTCCACTTAACCAAATATTCAAGATAGGTCTTCCTCCTGGTCTTCTTGCCAATTCTTTGATCAATGATCTTCTCCATTTGTGGTTTTTCTTCTATAGGCATTTGTTTCTCCCACTGAATCTTATCTTGATCTTCTGATCCATCTGTGTCATTTTCCAGTAAGGATACAAGTCTAAAACGTTGAATATGGGCAATATGACCACATCATCTGGCAACTCAATCTCATAGGCGTTTGCATCAAACTTCCTCAAGATCTTACATGGCCCTATCTTCTTCATTTTTAACTTGTTATACATTCCCTTAGGGAACCTTTCTTTCCTGAGATGTGCCAGAACCTGATCTCCCACCTCAAATTGAAGTTCTCTACGATGTTGATCAAGTGATTGAGTTCTATAATTGTCCTCTGATCTGGCTATGGAGCTTTTGCATTTCAGCAGCAAAATATTTTGCTCCAGCGCTTCTGATCTCACTTTATCCCAAGTCTCTCAACTCGGATACTCCCCTAAGTTGCATTCCATACAATATTTGGAATGGGATCTTTCCAGTGCTTCTGTTTGGCGAGTCATTGTATGCAAATTCTACTTGTGGCAGAATCTGATCCCATTGGTTATGATGCTCAGTGACCAGACTCCTCAACAAGTTTCGCAAGTTTATGTTTACCACCTCAGTCTGTCCATCTGTATGAGGATGATAAGCTGATATGAAGCACAGATCCATCCCCAACTTCTTCCACAGTGTTATCCAAAAATGAACAACAAATTTTGTGTCTCTGTCCGAGACGATACTTCTAGGTAGGTCGTGAAATCTCACAAATTCCTTGAAAAACAGATTTGCAACATGTGTTTCATCACTAGTCTTTTGGCATGGGATAAAGTGTGCCAGTCCTTTGCATCACATCCACCACCACAAATATGGAATCACATCCTCTTTGCATTCTTGGTAGTCCTAACACAAAATCCATGCTTATCGCATCCCAAGGCCTCTCTGGTATCGACAATGGTTGATACAATCCAATGTTCTATCTTGTTCCTTTTGCATGTTGGCAGATTCTACATATGTTCACAAATTTCACCACTTATGTCCTCATACCTGGACAATAGTATGAATTTCTCAACTGTGCAAATGTTTTATCATGGCAAAAATGTCCAGCCAATCCTCCACTATGCTTCTCCTTCAAAATGTTGTCCCTCATTGAACATTTTGGTATGCATAATTGGTTGCCCTTGAACAATAATCCCTCTTGAATCATATACTCTGCCCATTGGCTCCTATCTCTCAACACGGGATTCGTGTATGCTTCGTACGCCTCCTTGAAATTTGGATCATCACTATACATTTCCTTAAGGTGTTCAAACCCCAAGGTCTTCACCTGCAATTCCTACAAAATCAAACATCTCCTGCTCAATGCATCAACAACTTTTTTAGCATTCCCAACAATATGTTTTATGAAAAAAGTAAAATTCTTCATAAACTCATTCCACTTTGCATGCTTCTGATTCAATTTTTCCTGTCTGGTTATGAATTGTAAATCTTAGTTATCGCTATACAAGACAAATTCCTGTGGGACAAGGTAATGTCTCCATTTCTTCAAGGCTTGAATTATGGAATAAAATTATTTATCATATGTGGAGTATTTTCTCTTAGTCTCATTCATCTTCTCACTAAAATAGGCAACCGATCTATTATCCTGGCTCAAAACTGCTCCGATTGTAACTCCACTTGCATCGCATCTCACCTGAAATGTCTTTTCAAAATTTGGCAAGACCATAATTGGTCGCTTTGTTATCTTCTCCTTCAATGTATTGAAGCTCTTATCTGCCTCCTCTGTCCATTTAAAAGACTTGTGCTTCTTCTTTACTGTATCCATCATTGGTGTACAAATTCCACTGAAATCTCTCAAGAACTTCCTATAAAAACTTGTTAATACATGGAATATTCTTACCTCAAACATGCTTCTCGGTGATGGCCATTCTTTGATCGCTTTCACCTTTTTTGGATCCATCTTCAGCTCATTTGAAGAGATCAAAAAACCCAAGTAAATGAGTTATGTCTTCATAAAAGAGGACTTCTTCATATTTATCAGCAGCTTCTCCTATTGTAGTCTTCTCATCACTAGTGTTAGGTGTCTCAAATGCTCCTCTTTAGTCTTGCTAAAGATCAGTATATCATCCAGATATACAACCACAAACTTGCCAATTAAATCTTATTTCATTCATCAACCTCATAAAAGTACTCGGGGCATTTGTTAATCCAAATGGCATAACAAGCCATTCATACAAACCTTCATTTGTCTTAAAGGTTTTCTTCCACTCATCACCTTCTCTCATTCTTATCTGGTGATATCTGTTTTTCAAATCTATCTTAGAAAAGAAGTTTGATCCAATTAGACAATCCATTAAATCATCCATTCTTGGCAAAGGAAATCTATACCTGATGGTGATCTTGTTAATGGATCTTGAATTTGTACGCATTCTCCATCCTCCATCTTTCTTTGGACTCAAAACAATTGGAACTGCGCATGGACTCAAGCTCTCTCTAACCAACCCTTTGTCTAACAATTACTGGACTTGGTTCTTTACCTCCTCATTCTCTCGAGGTGTTAGTTTGTATGCTGCTTTGTTTGGCAAAATTTCTCTTGGTATCATATCAATATGATGGCTGATACTTCTAATGGGTGGTAATGAGTTAGGCAGCTCATCCACCACTATGTCACCAAAATTATCCAACAATTCCCGAATTTCTTCCAGCAAATCATCCATTGAAGTACTTGTAAGGACAACTCTAGGTTTCCTCACCACAGCAAACAACATCTCCTATCCTTTCTTAACTTCCCTCAGGAGTTCCTTCCCACTCATGAGAAGTATGCTTGTGTTGGCTTCCATTTTCGCTTTCTTCTCCTCTATTGGCAGCAACATGTGTGTCCTACCATTCTTTTCCAAGTTGTATGTATTCTTCCTCCCATCATGAATGACATTCTTGGAAAACTTCCATGGTCTTCCCAACAAAATATGGCATACATCCATGGGAATTACATCACATAAAATTTCATCTCTATATCCTCCTATTTTAAATTCAACCAAGCATTGTTTAGTAACCATTACCTAGTGTCCTTTCTACAACCATGAGACTTTGTATGGCTTCAGATATGCATTTGTCTCCAGCTTCAATTTCTCCACCATATCTGTGGATACTAAGTTTTCAGTACTCCCACTGTCAATTATCACCTTGCAGACTATGTCCTTAGTCTTATAGGTTGTCCTGAAGAGATTGTTTCTTTGCACTGGCTTCTCAACTTCTGCCTCTGGTTTTAAGAGAAATTTTCTCAACATCAGGGATGTTCCATCCTCTACTCCTTCTGCTTCAACATTTCTTCTCTTTGCTTCTGAAATGTGAGCTTCACCTTCTCCTTCTTTCTTTCTCTCAGGACATTCCCAAGACTTATGTCCTGCCTTTCCACAGGTGTATCATCTCACTTCTCCTCCTCTGCCTCTTCCTCTTCCTCTGGAAGAACTTATTCCACCATCTTTTCTTCCTGGGGAATTTCCTCCTCTTTCTGAGTGACTATGTGGTTTCTCAGTCTCATCTTCGGATTTTTGTGCCTTGTCTTGGGAAACTCCCTTGCCTTTGTTCGGATCTGGGCTTCTACCTCTACCTCATTGATTTTGTTTTCTGGCCAACTTCTCCTCTGCCTTCAGTGAAAACTGATAAGCATCCTCCACTATCCTTACTGACATCATGCTGATCTCATCCTGGATTTCATACCTCAGGCCATTTATATACCTGGAAAATTTTTCTTCATCCTTCTCTCTTTGTCCAGTTATGATGTTCGACTTGTAGAACTCCTCTATGTATTCTTTAATTGTCATACCCTTCAGTCTCAAATTCTGCAATTTCCTGAACAGATTGATCTGGTAATCTTTGGGCATTAATTTTGCCTTCATCTTAGATACCATTCTATCACAATTCTTTATCTTTTGTTTTCCCTTGCTTCTCCTCTCAGCCTACAGTTCATCCCACCACAGTGTTGCATGTCCTTTGAGTCTGGTGATAGCATGTCTCACCCTTTTCTCCTCAACAACGTCTTCATAGTCGAGATATTTGTCCATGGCTCTTACCCAATCCAACATCTCTTCAGAATCCAAATTACCTTCATACATTGGGACCTCTATCTTGGCTCTAGCTCCCAATATAACAACCTCTCTTAGAAAGCGCTCTTCGAAAAAAATCTCTCTTGCAACTTCTTCGACTTCTACTTATTCTCTCTCTGGATCGTTGATGTCTCCAGCATCAGGTGCCCTCCTCTACGTTACCTCCATCGCCTCTAATCTTGCACAAAGTTCTCGCATCTCCCTTTCTACATACCGATTGGCTAAAGGTTGTTCCACTCATCTCCTCAGTGGCATTGTGTCGACTATCTCTCACATGCAGAGTGTAGCTTAGAGTTCTATCGTCTCCTTTATCTCCTTCGTCTGAAATCTACAGATGAAAATCATCTCTGATACCACTTGTTGTACTGCCCCCACCTCATCAGGGTCTGTTAACCTCCCGGTCTCTGGATCTTCTCAATCTGTGAGCTGGAACAGCTCTTCGATTCCCCATTGGAATCTTCAATAAATGTCCACAGGTCCTTTTCATGAAACTCTGTCGTGCGAACAAGCACCAGGCGCAAGCTTCTCTCACGTGACCACTGAATGTGACCACGAACCTAACCCAAAAGGCATTTCATGATTTTGTGTGTCAGGTCTTTGCATGTGAATCAACCCAATTCTCCCAACCTCTGAAACCCCGAAAAGAGTTTAGCGTGTACTAGTTCCTCCCCTATCTCCCTTCAATGTGACCATGTGCTTGAACGAAAGGTGCCTCAAGATTTCACGTTTCACGACTCTAGGGGTCTCCCTATCTCCATTCTTCCGATAGATGAAATAGCGATGGAACCAGATCAACGGCCCAGATTCTTCCTTTGATCAATGGCTGTGATCAAGTCACGATTTTGCATTTCGCGACTTTGGGGGGTATCCTTACCTTTGTTCTCCCAATAGCCAAAATAGTGATGGAACTAGATCAGCAACCCATATTCTTCCTCTGATCAATGTCTGTGATCAAGTCTTGATTTTGTGTTTCGCGACTTTGGGGGTCTCCTTACCTTCATTCTCCTGATAGCCAAAATCGTGATGGTACTAGATCAACGGTCCAGATATTCTCTTTGATCAACGACTATGATTATGTCGAGGTTTCATGTTTCGGGACTTTGCCTCTTATGGAGTCGCTTCGACACTTAGTCTAATTCCAAATCTGTGCACTCATTGCATCAGATTCCTACACAAGACTTGGTTATTGCGGGTGACTGTGCACACTTTGTAGCAGTCGCTTTGCACTCCTTGCAAAGGGAAAGTTTTGTGCTATCTCTTCTGAGCTTCGAAATCGAAATAGATCTCGCCACGCACTCCTTGTGTTCCATGTGCACACCTTGCACTCACTCAATAGAAGAGAAACAATTGAAACTTATACTAACATTCACAGTTTCATCCATTCAAAACAAAATTCATTCATTTATGAAAACACAATAACAGATAATTACAAACAGTAACAGTGTTATGCATTTGGATCAATTTTCCTCTGTTATATTCATTCAAAAAATAAAAATGGCTACAGTTATTCTCAAACAACAAATAAAACTCAAAAACTCATACTAACTCGCAACAACCATATTTGAAGGGTATTATGTTGTATTTTAGGTGACATTTCTAGCTGACGTGGATGTCTCTTCCCTAGCTGATCCAACCGATGGTGTGTGGATGAGGATGTGGTGTTGTTTTCAAGTTCAACCTATTGATGACCTATGTTGAGATTAGGTTCTTTTGGATACTGTTGTCAACAAATAAATGGAGTGGGGTCCCCTTCACCCACATCTATGAGTAGAATAGGCGCTCTCCTTCTTCAGGCTCATCTGGTTCCTCTAGCTGGAATTTTATGGTAGAAATGGTGACACTAGGTTCTGCGTCAATGACCCGTTTTCCCTTTTCCGCTTCTAAATCAGATTCTAGGTCAACATATGACCCTAAGTATTACGTCTCATACAACAATGCCTGTTTAGAGTGACATTAATTAGTATTGTTCAAAGGGATTTTATGGAACTCGCACCACTTTCTAGTGTCCTTCTTCGAATTCACATTTCCCTTCTTTGCTAGTGGCTTGGACTGGTTGTCCTGGGACTAGTCATCCCTACTCTGTCCTTTTCCCTAAGAGTTATGGAAACCCTTACCATACTTCAACTATTGTGGATTTGTAGACCCGAGCTCCCGCTTGTTCTACTGCTTAAATTTACGCTCGATTTTGACAACATATCAATAAGTGGCTCCCAATGACGAGATGTCTAGCAACTCCATTTCAGTTTGGATGTACCTATGTATAACCCCATGGTATTTTAGAACCAGATGGTGCTCGGAGTCTTTGATACCGAACTTGATGTGCAAGGTATGGAAGGTATTTGTGAACTCCAACATTGTTTGGCCCCTTTCTTGACGCAGTGTTGTCCATCTTGTGTATCGGTCGTCATAGTTTCTAATAGGGTAATATTGTTCCTTGAGGGCATCAACAAAATCCATCCAAGTGAATCCTGGCCCAAAAATTGCAGAACCATCCTTGGCATGTTTCTCAAAGTAATTCTCCCACCAATATTTCACATGGGGAAGGGCCTTAAGGAGTGCGAAGGTGATTTTTCCACTATTGGAAAAATTTTGGATAGAGAAATAACACTCTAGAAAACTTAACCATTTTTCCAAATCGTCGACGTCTATATGGACTTCAAAAAAAGGAATATTGAAGTTAACTTGTAACTTAAAGGGCATCATACCTCCGAAGTGATTGTTGGTTGAAGGTGCCTCTGTTGTTGTCAATAGTTGTCGAAGGATCTAGGCGAAATTATCCATCATCTCATTCCTCTGTTGTGTGATGGCTTCCCCAAGTAAGAGTTTGATAGGATCTCTTGCTCTGTCGTCCTTTTTTTCTTCTTCCATGTGAGTTTGCTTGGGTGGGCGAGAGTGGTTGTCCTCAATAGAAACAAGCTCGAGACCCAACTCCTTAAAACCTGACCTCGTCAGTGATATGCACTAAGAACACCAAGGAGAAGACCGCTTTGATACCACTGATCTAGATTATTTTGAGAATGAAATGATGGTGGAAATATAACATAGATATGACAAGGAGATATTGCAAGGAACGCAATAATACAGTAAAACTCAGATTCTATTAATAATTGTCTAGAATACAAAAGACTGTAAAATGCAAAGCACATAAGCTAGCTAGAATGGTGGTAGCTTATCTTTAAAGAGAGATGTGTCATCTACTCTCATTCACAAGAAGTTGGTTACAATGAGGCTCCAACGACATTTTTAACATAAATCATAAATGAGAAAACCCTAAACATCCAAAACCCTAACCCCAAAAGATGAAACTCCAAAAGGTTTGTGGGCCTCGATGGGGGTAGTTGATACATCAACTTCCTAAGGGCACAACTTTTGCATACAATATCCATTTGGGGCGCTCATTACCCTCTCATAAATCTCTAGCTGAGGATTACACATTCTGAATGGATCAATACATCTCAACAGAAATCTAATGGGCATTGTTGAGTAAAAAAAACATCATTTGGGGCCTCAAAACGACCTCGGAAGTTTAGGACCCGAAAAACCATGGAAAATTTGTCAAGATGGAAACTATAATTTGAACCAATGGAATAGGTGGGAGACGACTGATGTCCACCTGGATCAACATCTCTCTCTCTCTTCATAGATAAGATACCACCATTCTAGCCAAAAAAAATTCCATAGTATTTTGCTATTTTATTCATTAATAGAAGTTGGGTTTTCATTGTATTAATGTGCTCTCTACTATATTTATGTGTGTCTGTTCTCCATTTATTTCTTACCTTTCATTTCGTTCTCTATGCAATCCAGATCAACACATGGAGAGGGAGGGATGATATCACACCCCTTATCATGTTTCTTCTTGCTTGACACCAATCCACTGGGGTGCCCCAACCAGTGATCTTCCCATTCATCTTATCCATGACCAAATGCTACCATAAATTTCCTAATCTACCCAAAGCAATGGAAATACCTAGACAATATTTTGATTTCCAGTTCTTCTCAATAGAAAATTCCAGGTTGTGAGAGGTCATATTTAGGGTGACAAAGTCAACATTCCAAATGAAGATTTTTACATTTATTGTTGTCTTTCCCCCGAGCCTTATAGATAAGTATCCAATATTCTATTGAATCCCTTAGATATTACTATTGAATCTTGAGGTATCCCTGGGAATAGTGTGTTTGCAATGTCGGAGGTTGGCTCCTCTTATTATTTTAATTTCGGGTAGGATACCCTTGGTTCTTTTTGCTTCCAAAGATATACCTAGGGCTTATGTCACGATGATATACAAATAGTGGGATTGAGGGGATATCTATGGCATAATACCTCTTGAGGCCATGTATAATTTTTTTAGATGCCCGTTCACAAGAGATTCACCCATGGGTTATCGACACATGCTTTCAGCCTCCTTATCCAACTTTCTCATAAACCCAATTTTTTGTGAAATTTGAATAAAAAAGAGTGGTTGACACTATCAAATGCTCTTTTCCACATCAAGTTTAATAATCATGTATTTTCCTTCAAGCCTTCTTATTAGAATGCATTGCTTCTTGGAACATGATTATGTTCTCAAAGATCCTCTATGTTCGTCAAGCATGAGTTTGTTAATAATTTCCTTTAGTATTGTTTTCTATCAAGTTAGTACAAATTCTACCAGAAACATTGCATGAATAAATTTGCCTAAATCTTGTGAAGCTAAATTTCTTTCTTTTGGAACTATTAAAATTTTAGTACATGGTGTCTAGATCTGCAACTAACAAAACCTTAAGAAAGATGGAAACTTAATTAACTCTCAAAATTGTTTTTATTTCTAGATATGAACACGCGTATGTGAATTGAAAATTACTAACAACGAAAACAAAAAGTAAATACCAACACTAAATCATACTTTGAAAATTATATGTTTTTTCTCATTAATTAAAGAAAGAAAATAGTATACTCTACTAGAAAAATTGAATGAATAAACAAGAGTTCCCTGCCTTTTTTATAAGGAAGAGAGGTTAGGCTTACATGCCATAAATCCTATTCTAG
>JASDQU010736713.1:328864-344962 GCA_032191745.1 Picea mariana | reverse complement strand
TCCTTTTCCTTTAGACTTGTTGCCACATACTTGCAAAGAGGACTTGTTTGAATGTTGTTTCTTGCGAAGGACCCAAGTACTTTCCCTTTGAGACCTTTTTTTCCTTGTCTGCTCCCATTTTAGACGAGCTAGTCTTTGTTTTAAAATGCCCCGGTACTGTTTGGCATTAACCCAAACCCACTTTTCAGTTTTGGTTGATGAGGCAATTTTCACTTGCCCTATATCATTTGTTTCCACGGGTTCTAAAGTTTCTTGTCCCATTTTCATGTTGCTATTAAGGGAAATCAAAGTCTCTACCCAAAACTGACCCTCTGTTTTATGCTTAACCCTTCACTATCTGTTGGTCTGACCACTGAAAACTTGCTGCTCTGCCCACTGTCCCTGTTAGACCATTGTCCCTGTACTTTGTTAGCCCACTGTCCCTGCCCACTGTACCTCAAGCTGAGCCCACTGTCTCTGTCCCTGTCCCTATCCCTGGATGTCTGCTACTGCCTTTAAAACATCATGCATCTGATTCTTGTTATTGGGAGCTTTCTTCAAACAATTTGCATACATTCTTGAGGTCAATCAATCTGTCAGTCAATCTGGGTTTGTATTTATGTGGTTGTCACTGTAAAAATTGTTGAGATATGTGGTCCTGTAGGTGGAAGCCTGGTGTAGTTGCGCCCAGATAAATATCACCAACCTGTAATTTGCCCAACAAATGATATTGCAATCATTCTAGAAGTTAGGAATAATTTTGTAGTTGCTCACCACTCTATGCAACCTTGTTGGCCACCATACAATGCTTAGATCAATCCCTCCTCACCAGAACTGTTCCCAAACTCAAAGTTAAACACCTCACGACTCAGGGAAACGCTCATTCAGTATGAGATTCGACCCTGTGAACTCTGGAACTCTGGAACTACGGTTTCTGGACAAAACTGCACTGAGAGCATTTCTCCATCTTACACCCTTACGTACGTATAGATAAGTCTTCCGACAAAAATTATGGGCACCCCTCTGGAAAGGCCTCCAATGAATAACAAGAGATTTCTCTGATCATTTCAGCTCATCTCATCTGATCTCGTCTCAATAAGCCAGTTTGGAGGCATGAGGGCTAAGTTTAACATTGGTAAGTTCAAGGTTTCGTTTGCTCGTGCGAATGATAAATTAGAATTTGGGGGCGTGCGACAAAGGAAGGAAAAGTGATGTTCATTATATGAATACCTCGATCTGTGTGTCCACTTATTTCGATAAATTTTTCTGCTCGAAATTTTTTTATTTCGTAAAGTTTTTTACTTTGTTCGGTACAAAGGTACAAATAAATTAGAGATTTTTTTTTTTTTTTAAGCATGAATAAATTATATATGATGGTGTGGTTGTACCTAATAGTATATGCATTTGAAACTTTAAGGTAGTTATATGAGTATTTGGAGGTAATGGTCAAATGTGTGAAATATGTATTATTAGTGCATACAAATGGACTAAAGTTCACCTTGAACTTTATGTGAAGACTATTCCCAAAAACAAAATCACTACACTCAACCAAAAAAACATTATGAACCATCTAAAAAGCTCTTTGATCTCTAGGCCTTGGAGGAATGAAGATCTAGCATATTTCTATTAAGATATGAATGTATTTGCCTTTTGAGGTATTGAAGTGTATGGTTTTATACATTTTAAAGGAGGAACTTCTCCTATTTATAATCCAACAGTGGGTTGATATTTACTACCTCCTTCATTTTACAAGCTAAATTTTGATAAGCATCCAAAGGTACAGTAGATTGTATATATATAAGCAATGTTTTTTGGGATGACATGAGAAAAGTAATATCATCTTCTCACAAAAATTTATGGAAACCGATAACAATGCCAAAATCACGACTTGTTGACAAGTGATCAAAATAGACTATGAAATTAGGGTTCAGTGCATGGTGGTAGATGGCGACTCCCAAGTGATTATTCAAGATATTGAGATAGTTCATTACGGTGAGGGATTAATTGAGTTGAAAACTAATTAGTGATTACTTATGCCCCTTTCAAGTTATTATGGTTCTTCTAAATAGTTTTGAATGTCTCAAATTCCACTATATTCGATTTGTTGGCAATATTGTTGTAGATAGTCTAAGCCAAAATGAACACAAATTAGCCACGACATGGTAACCAAGTTAGTGAAAGGTAGGACTATCTTGCCCCTGCTAGGGTTCAAATATCATATGAGTGACTAATTCACTCCTGCCAGGGTGGCCAAAAGCATTAGAACCATCATGGTCATTAAGTTGGGCCAAGTGGCCTCACACCCCCTCCAAATTTTGAAAAAAAAAAAGTGTCCCACCCTTGGGTGATGGTTCTTGGTTTTTTAAATACCAAGAAAAATATGTAGAAACATATTACCAATATCTATCCTATTTAAACTCCTATGGAAAGCATCAAACAAATAAAAGTATATCTATCCATTAAGAGAGAAGAGACACAAGACTTTACATGTTAAAACCCTAATGTGGGGAAACATCCACGAAAGCAAGGCCTTCTATTCTTCATATAACTTTCCCAATTATAATTGCTAGAGCACACACATATATGGAGTTCAAATGGGATCTACACAACTCTCAACCTTGTCGATGTTCTAGCTTAAGGACCCATAACATCTAGGCTAACAATCAAGACCATAAGCCATTGTCCACCCATACTCGATTCAAGAACACATGCTTCAATTTATAGTAACTAGAAGAACCCTAGACCATTGATCATAAGGAACACTCAAGGGTGGAGATTGACCAATCCATAAAGGTTGATGATAATCTCATCAAGAGATTTAAAGGGAGAAGTAGAGGATAAAATTGACTTACGAGTGTTTACACTGGAGACATGCCACCACCAAATAAATCCCAAAAATATCTCCATGTGCACATGTGTAATAATACAAGAGTATATTGAGACCATGTTACATGTATAAGTGCCTCACAAATGATGTTATAATGATCATCATTACGATGCTAAGTACACAATTCATCAAACCATTAGACAACACTAAAACACATTCTAACGGTTTCTAGGATTGTGGGCCTTGGATGATTCCTTTGGAAGCATTCTCAATTCTGAAATAGACATAAATTTTCCTTTCAAACAATAGGACTTATGGGTCACATGGTGATTTCAACAATTTCCTTGGGTTTTTATGGATCAAGGGTTATACAATTGGCATGAGGGGGACCATTAATGCCATTATTGTTAGCCTTCTATCCAAGATGTTGATGATTTATGCACATATGGATCTCACTTCGAACCATAAGAGTGGTGTAGGTTCTAGCACAATGGTACCATCTTTAGATTTTATTGGGATGGGAAAACATTTATTTATTACCACGAGGATAGGGAATGGGAAAGTGGTTGTTGTGAGAGGCATTCTCAATGACATTGGCACACTTCTAGCTCATAACCAATTCAGGTATTTATTATGAATAATGATCAAACACTTGAATTCAAGGTTGTTATGAGGTGTCAAAGTTATGACATAGCTATGAAAAATCTTTCATGTGAACGTCTTTGCTTTGGTGACATCACCAAAGGGGATCTTGAAAAATCCATGTTGGGAGCACAATAATTTGGGTTATGTGTGGTGCTAATTGGGCATACTGGGAGGCAATAACAACTAGCATTGGTTCTTCATCATCAATGATATGGTTCAAGCCTCAGAATGGTCCCACTTACACTACATTATATATAACGATTAGGAGTTCCTCGTGATAGAGGCATATTCCCACTACTTGTCTATGGAGTCTCTTGTGAGTGCAACATGGTAGGCACTTTGAGTCCTTTCCTAGACTTTCATGGTGTGGGTGTTATGACATAGGAAATTCGTTACATGTTATAGGCAAAGCAAAGGGATGGGCACTTCTGATATTTGGCTGGCTCAAACTCTCACCCTTGTGGAGCCACCCACCCACATGCACATACATAGTAGGTTTGTTCCACCGTGTTTAATACATAAAACTGCTTGATTAATCAAATTCCCTTTCTTTACTTTCTTTCCATTTGCCTCTTCATTAGATCCCTCGCATTCAACATTAATGGATTTGGCTCCTTGTTTATCTATTTTATACACATTGATCAATGGTAGAACCATGTCTCTTTTTAGTCAAATGCCACTAAGAGATTTGGGCATTGCACAAAGGTTTTGACGGCACATATTCTCCATTAGGGGTGCAATTAGGTCTCTTTCTTCATCACTTTCAGCAGTCTTAACTTGACTCATTTGGTATGCATGAAATTATGTCATCTCGATTGTTCACCTGTGACCTCCAAGAAGAAAACATGCGTTCTTAACTACTGGGCCCACTCAAGTTGTATTGGGACACTTGCACACCTAAGAGGTAGATTACCCCTTGTTGATTGTATTTTTGAATGTAATAATAGTTAGAAATAAAAACTAAAAAATATATTTATACCAAAACCAACAAAATCCTAACTTAAAACTTAAATTATCAATAAAATAATAAAATTTTAAATATTAAAAAAATTTAAAACATTATTTTTTTTTTCATGTGGTTCACGACATCAATATTGATGTCGACCTCCTCGAAATCCGTAAAAGAACATGGGGTGGCCGAACATTTTCAGAATATTGGGGGCTCAACAACAAAAGCATCTTATAGACCTATTTAAGAGCACAACATGTCACTTACAATGAATTGAACCTGGGTGGGAAAGACAACAATCGTTCCTCCCAACCACCCAAACTACATCAAATAGACATTTAAAACATTATTATAAAATCATAAACTTACATCTACATTTAAAATAACTCATATACAAAAATATTAATAAAAATATACATCTATTAAACTTAAATTTACATTTAAAATAACTCATATACAAAAATATTAATAAAAATATACATCTATTTTTTCAATTTACCTTATTATAATGATTTTATACTAAACCTTTCATTTTATACTATACCTTTCAACAACTTCCTAAAAAATGGTGAAGCGTTAATCAACAACTTCTTAAACTTTGGAGTGTAAAGTGGTCTTTAACCATTTTTCAATTTTCTAAACTTTAGGTTGTAAAGTGAATATATGAAACTTTGGAGTGTAAAGTGGTTTTCAACCATTTCTCATTTTTCTAAACTTTAGGTTGTAAAGTGAAGAATACGAATGGTTTTTTTAATAGGTGGTAAAGTGGAATTTGTTTTTAATGAAATACATATTTTTAACTTTTTAAGTATGAAATGGTTGTTAATCATATTTTTAATTTCGAGACTGATTTTTATAATTATTTATATTGTTTTTTTAAGCTTTTTAGAATTAAATCATGTAAAAAGTTTTAAAACGTCTAATGTTTTAAGTGGACATTTCACAGTACATCCATTTAAAACATTGAAAAATTTAAAACTTTTTACAGATTTTATTTTCATAAAGCTTACAAAACAATAATTTTCCAAATTTTAAATTGTGAAATCAATATATTTATTTATTTATTGTTTGATATGAAATTTTAAATTGTGAAATCAATATATGTATTTATTTATTGTTTGCTAGCGGTGTCTGTGACTTATGGGACTAGCCTTTGGCTGAGAAACCATGACTCAGGGCATCTAAGTCGTCAAAATCACCTAGGAATCGCACCTAGCCTAGGCTAAACCAACCCTTAGTTGGTTGGAATTTTTCGGTGTCTCCTCCCAACTACCATGGGTTTCAAACCTGGGTCACCCTATGAACAAAACCCTTTGAAACTAATCACGCTAACGAGATTTGATTGAAAAATTGAAGGACACAGGGGTGAGATTTGATCCACTTATGTTTGCACAAATCACGATACCATTTAATATAATATCTTTGGGTGGAACCACATGTTCGACCACTACCTCACAGTGCCCCATGGCTCCACGCCAGGCCTTTACGGAAATTGAACCTTGCCCAACAGTGAAAAATCCTCACTTTGAGAGAGCAATAATGAAAAAAGTTTACACTTGAAACGTTTCAAAACTTTTAGCAGTGAAAAAATTGTGTAAACTTTTTACACAGTTTCAAGTTTCAAAACTTTTCGAAATGTTTCAAAACTTCCAACAGTGAAAAAATTGTGTAAACTTCCAAGTTTCAAAACTTTTTACATGTTTTGAGTGGAAGTTTCAAAACTTTTTACACAGTTTAATTCCATAAAGCTCAGAGAGCAATAATTTTCTAAATTTTAAATTGTGAAATCAATTTATTTATTTATTTATTGTTTGTTTGTTAGCGGTGTCTGTGACTTGCGGGACTAGTCGTTGGCTGAGAAACTGTGACCCAGGGGCATCTAAGCCATCAAAATCACCTGAGAATCACACTCAGCCTAGACCAAACCAACCCTTAGTTGGCTGGATTTTTTATGTGTCTCCTCCCAATAGTCACCCAATTTGCTTTCTGCCTTTCTACACGATATCACATATATATGTTTCTTAAGTACCGTTTATTGAATCCATAGAGCCTTGATCTTTGTGAAACCCAACACGAGGCAGGGTTTCGAACCTGGGTCACCCTTCAAACAAAACCCTTAAAAACCAATCACGCTAGCGAGATTTTATTGAAAAATTGAAGGACATGAGGGTAGGCTTTGATCCATTGATGTGTACATGAGTCACGATACCATTTAATATAATATCTTTGGGTGCAACCACACCTTTGACCACTACCTCAATGTGCCCCCGTGGCTCCAAGCTAGGTCCTCAGGGTGCAACCACACGTTCGCTCCAAGCTAGACCCTTATGAGAATTGAACCTTATCCAACAACGAAAAACTCCTCACTTTTCACCACTAATTCAAACCCCTTTAAGAGAAATAAATATATTTATTATTTTAAATTATAAAAAATATATATAATAAATGATATATATATTTTTAATTTAAATAATTTATATAGATTTATATTTAATTTATAATAAATTATAGTTTATGTGAGTGCGTGCAACGGAAGTTAAATGTAGTTTATCTTTTTTTTTAATGGAATCTTACAAATTTTATTCACATTTCACATTTTGTGGAACAATATTGAGATTGGAGTTTAGTCCAATGCCTTACGCTGTAGTCCATGTCCATGTAAATGTTTGTAAGTAACGAACAAGTCTTCTTTCCGTCTCTCGTTGAGTAGCCAAGCGCAGGTAGGAACCCTTTGTTTTGTTCCTTATCGATGGATCAACGGATGTAGGAGCTCATGTTCCTAGTAAGAGGTATGAGGGCGAGGAATCATAGGTTTTCATATAATGTAAGTTTTTATAGGTTATTGTTAGTTTTGTGGACGTTAAAATTATTTTTTCTTCTATAAAGTATGAGAATGAGATGTTACTATGAAGTATGAGTATGAGATGTTGCTAAATGAAAATAATATTCTAACATGTTCCTACCTAAGCACTTAAGATATTAACTATAAATAGATCCAATTGAAAAAGACCCCTTAAGCTATAAATGCAGTAACTTTTGTTATCTTAAAATATATATAAATAATATTATTATTTAAAACATATAAATAAATTAAAAAATATTAACTTAATTCAAAATTTTAGATGAGTAAAGCTCATTTCTTTTTAGATCAGTAAAGCTCATTTCCATTCCTTCAATGAGATGAACTAATGAGTTATTACTGAGCAACACAAATAATAAGTGGGTTTTTTAATTGACTTTATCTTAAAAAAATTATATATACATGTTTTTTAATAAATGTATGCAATATATAAATTGTGGTTTTATCATTTTTATATGTGTAATAACAAACGTAAATGTTTTTATTTTATTTATGGAAAATTAGTATTTTTAATTTTATATTAATCACCATGTGTGGTAAGTGTAGGAAATAGTTTTTTATTTTGGAGGAAATTTAGAAATTACTTATAAATAAGGTTACAAATAATCAGGTGGAGGCTCTCGTTTTATTTCAAGGGCTTAAACTTTTGGATGCAAGGTTTATTAAGAACATATTGAGTATTGACTATTGGACTATCCTTATTGGGTTCATGAATACATTGTCCATGCCAGTTCTTAAATAAATTTCCCATTTCATCTGAAGCTAATCTTGCTAAGCTCATTTTGAGAATTCATAAGAAAGTTTGTATGTTTAATTTCATGAAGATCTTTCATATTTTAAGGGAGCATAATAGTCAAGTTAGTCTAATCGATGCAACATCTTGTCTTCAAGGAGGAGTTACAAGGACAAAAAAGGGTTATCCTTTGAACCCATTCCCCGATTTAATCATTATGAATATATTAAGCACTTGCATGCCCTCCACTTTTAACTTCAAATGGTAGGGAGGATTTAATGTCCAAGAGCACACATGAATTGGTATCAAGACCATGGTTCCTTCACATGCTCCTCGCATAGTTTTGGGATTGCAATTTCAATTGGGATCTGCCTGTTATGAAAAGACCAAGAGCTACATAATTGAAATAATATGTATATTGAATAATGAATAAAAATAAGATGATTACAATTGAGAAATGAAGGCTCGCTTAAGGTTGATTGAAATGAGAAATAATGTTGATTGAAGGTGGAATAATGAATCCGATAGTGGGTGATCTTGGAAGTTTTGGGTCAGGAATGGCTCCTTTGGTCTTGGCATGTTTGTTTTGGCATGAGATTTCCTTGGCCTCATCTATTAACCAAGTATCTAGCTTTGGCACATGTGGTCGTATCCATTCAGTTACATGTGATTTCTTTGTATGCTATGATTTTTTCTAGGGTTGGAGTTTGAAACAATAATTGTAGTTGACCTAGGGATTTGGACATTGGAATGGTCTGAARCTCTCYGGGTTTCGTGGGGAATCTTTGTGATCTCTGGGCCYTTGGATATTTCYAACCTTATGGTTCTTGTTTGGATGATTTCTGAAATCCCTTGTCWTCTGGGCTCGGTGCTCATATCCTCTATGGTCTTGGCCTATTCAAAACTCTTTGAATATGGTAATTGGAAGCCTATGTGCAAAGGAAGTAGTGGTCTGTTGGGAAATACAACTGGATAAAGTTGTAGTATTAATGTTTGGAATTTAAGAATTGGGTTTGG
This sequence comes from Picea mariana, assembly GCA_032191745.1. NCBI lineage: Eukaryota > Viridiplantae > Streptophyta > Pinopsida > Pinales > Pinaceae > Picea > Picea mariana. The sequence goes on along the minus strand of JASDQU010736713.1, from coordinate 335,952 downwards.
AGGATAGTGAATAACTTGGGCAACCACCCCCACCATGGGTGTTTCCCTCTTCAAGATATATATCATATCCAAAGGATTCTCCGTAGGCACAAGGATCTCATATTTGCTGATAAGAACTCCATATTTTCTGTTACATCCAAACTACATAGGCATGAGGAAAATCACAATATGGAGTATGCTATTTTAATGGAAATGATGTTGCAACAAAAGAGGCAAATTCAAGCTTTAGAGACCAAATGTTATATGTTATGTTAGTTGGTTACCAACCATAATAAGGCCTCCCAATATGTTGCTTTCAAAATGTTAATGGGTTCAACTTGAGGGGCTCTTAAAGAAGAAGAAACAATTCATATAGTTCATTAAATTTAAGATATATGGAAATCACATGCTTCTCATATTAGCAGAAGATTTTAGGAAATCCTCTACTTACAGACTATGTGATAGCTTTTTTGTTTTATTATGTTGATCAATGCAATTGTAGTACCTTTTTAATACAAAATTAAAAAAAAATAGTTTATTATAAATAAAATGTGTAATTTGACATAATACTAATAAACAAATAAAATAGAGAAAGGTTGTGATGTGATTCGTAGTGTAAAAATCTCCTTTACATGGGTACAACTTCGGGTTGTTGTTGGGGATGAAGGTGTAGTAGACACACATACACATTTTCACCTCAGAAGAGCAAGTGGTAGAGGGTGAAGATGTGGACATACACAAATTCACTCTTAAGAGATTAAGAATTAAGATGGATCTCTGTTATATTATTTTATTATTAGGTTGATTTTAAAAATAAAAATAAATATATATATATTTTTAATTTTATTAGTGTTATATTATTTTATTATTAGGTTGACTTTAAAAATAAAAATAAAAATATATTTTTTAATTTTATTAGTGTTAGTTTTTTTTTTTTAACATACACATCATGCCCTAAGAGATTGAAGTTTAATACAAAGCTATGCTGATTTACTTCATTTTTATGATCATATTTAAAATTAAATCAAAATAAAAAATCTCATTAAAAAAACTAAAAAAATTAGGTATGAAAAAAAAATTAGGTTCAAACCCAAAGGGGGTAGGGTATGTACACCTCCGTAGACTTTAGCAGTCAAATCGTTGCGTGGAGGGGGTCCCTTGTCCCACAAACAAGGGGGTCTCATACACCAATTTAGTGTTTGGCTTGGTTGTGACCTTAAAATTAGATTATTATTATTATTATAATGAAGAAAAAAGAGGATTATAATAAAATAGATCATCATGGATCCATTTTAACTCTAGATCTCTTAGGCACCAAAACACTTGTATTTTGGGGTGACAGGTGCAAGGGGGTAATTTTAAACCTTGGAGAAACATTGGTATCTTCATACTCATGGAGCCTAGGCACTCACCCCAATAATATAGCAGAGGCTTGTGGACTTTTTCAAGGATCGAAAAACACCAAAACGCTTGATATCCACAACTTGGTTGTGATCAAAGACTCTATGTTTATCATTAGATATATGAAACAGGGAACTTCCTCATCAGATGTAAGGCTTGCTTATGTGCTAGGAAGGCTAAAACATCTCAATTATTCCTTTTCCAATCTTAGGTTTCATCGTGTCTTAAGAGACAATAGTCCTGAAATAAATAGGTATGCATCTCTAGACACTAGGCAAAAGGAAGATACTTTAATAATCAACAATGAGGTTACTAATGAACCTATCCCTTAATCATTTTTTTGTGACATTTGACACTCCATATATTGGTACAAGGGTAACGTCATGACCGCGAGCTCATTCAAAATTGTGGGGGGTGCGATGAGATATCCCATTTACTCTCATACGCAACCAAGTTATAGCACACAATTGTTTGCCTTATTAATCAACAAAAGATTGGATCTAGTATTCATGCCTCTTCCTCAACCACAAAGCATGGAATCCTTGGAGGGAAAGTTTTAGTTCACCAAGCCAACATGAATGCAATTCTAGTCAAAGAAGCGAGTGCCTTAGGATGGGGTTTTTAATGGTTTTATATCTTAGTTTTTGTTGGTTATGTTATTTAAAGTTGTTAAATTGTTAGGTATCTTTTATAGACTTTACACTTATCACTTTGAAAGACTCGGGATGTATTGTAAGAGACTTCAGGCTCATATGTCTTATTGGATAGCCTCTCTTTTTGGGTTGTATTCAAAAGATCACATTTTTTTTTGGATTGTGCATCTCATCGTGAGTTTGGTATAAATCTACAAGTTATAATTTAATAAAAAATTAAAAAAATTGTATATATTTTTTTAATTTCTTTAAATACTTGATAAATCCTTAATTAAGATCGATTTTTTTTATAAACAAAAAATCACAATTTTTATTTTATAATAAAATGAAAATGACATTTTTCAAGTATTTAAAGCAAAATACAAATACAAAGGCATTATGCACTCACAAGAGTGCAGGTACATATTACACTTACAAGAATAAAATTACATGAGCAATGGATATGTCTTTTTTCTCATTTAAAAAATAATTCTCAATCCAACTTTTTTCCCATTTTCTTTTAAGATGGATTTATAATAATATAATCATACATTTTAATAATATTATTTGTGTATATTTACAAATTGTAATTGTTAAGTCAATTGGGTTTAGCTTGAGTTTAGTTGGGAGGAAGTTATCGTCCCCATCCAGGTTCAATTCTCATAAGTGACATATTGAGATCTTGATAAGTATATTATTATAATGGATTTACCCTGGGTACCATCCTTGAGGTTCTAGGATTTACCCTGGGTACCATCCTCGAAACGAGGGAAAGTACTTGGAGTTTTCTCAGAACTTTGTAACTTGGAAATAAAATAAAATTGTAATTATCAAGTTGTAATTTGTAATTTCAAAGTATATATTGAATACATACTATTTTGTCGAAAGACTTTTTCATAATTTGAGAGAGACGTACCACCAATATGGTGTATGGATTACTTGTCACCTTAAAATTAAATTATTATTTATGATATAATATAACAATTATATGGCATAGGTCAATGAAATACAATAGTAAAAAAAAATATGAAATCAAATTAACATGTTTTTTTTTTAAGAAGAACAGATAGTTTGTATTATAAAAGGGGCTGTAACAGAGCTAAAACAAGCCATGAATTACAAAATTTAATATGTTTATCAGAGTTCAACAAAATAGAGGGTATAAACATCCTCAATTGTTTACTTTCCTTCATAATTTTAATAAAAAAGAGTCCTTCCTGCGTAGTTTGGATTCTGACATAGGAGAAAAGCAAAAATACATATTTACAACTCATAAACCTGATTAATGAAGTTTTAGCTCGATATCCACTACTCTTGGAGAGTCTTCCTGATTACTTTGGGTGAGCTAGAGATTCAACGATCGCATTACCTCACAAGAAGCATGCGATCCTTCAGAGGGGATTAATTTATGTTGCATATGGTGTCCAACTTGACTACCTTGTTTGTCCTTGCCCATAGATCTAATTTGCTATGGTTGTCTGTTCATTTTTTTCTGAAAATTATGACCAATTATTTATCTCTATTTTCCTACCTATCCTGCATTTTTTTGTTCTAGCTGAGACTGGGACTCCCAAATTGATGCAATCTCATGTTGTTGAATCTTTGATTTTCCTTTTAGAGCCTCCAATTTGTAGCTACTGCAGTTGAAAATGTGGTGGATTTTGCGCCACATGATGCTGACAGAGGTTGAACCATAGGTCAAAGTTCTGCTGCGAGTGCAATGAGAATTTCTTAGGAGAAGATACGAGGTGAACTTGAAAATCAACGAGCTTACTACTCTCATATTTTGCATAACAACAATATATAACAACCTAGAGGGAACTTTCAGAAGGACACATGCAGAGATATGTTGAGGTAGTGAGCACTGAAAACCAAAGAGGGGATGATATGACTACTGGGAAGTGATGAATTTCTCATGGTGACACCAAGGGGATTGAGAATCCCACATGTGACTTTCATGCAGAGGGGAGGGGATTTAAATATCGTCATGCAAGTGAGTGCACACAACTATTAGATGGCGTGTGAGGTTTGTGGAGGGGACGCAAGGCATGTGTCAATTGAAATATGAGCTTTGATGAGTTTGTAATGTTCAATGATAATGGGGAAGGGTCACATTACCCCCATATCAATTTTTTTATTTGGAAACAAATTTGCTTCTCCTTTATCCATAAAACCTAAGGTAGAAAATGCATTGAAGATGCTTCATTTTCCTTTAGGATTCCTTGATCTGGATACTTAACATTCTTAGCTAGATTATCTACCTCCTTATTTTGGTGTTGTAAGACATGATAGTACTCCACATATCAAAAAAATTTCTCCTTCGGTTTAATCCTATGATAGATTCTTTCCAGATTAGGGTGAGAACTGTGACTGATATGTCTCAAACCTTTTATAATTAATCATGAGTCTCCAATCACTATGACACTCGTGGATTTATCTCCTTTAATCAAAGTCAGTCCCATGTATGCATCCATAACTTCCACGTGATTGTTTGTTTGTTGCCGCAACCCCCAAGCGAATCTAATGTTCTGATTTCCATCAAGGTCATATGTGACGCCCTGTGCACCTACTGCCCCTAAAATCAAATGAATATGTTAATATCTGTTAATGTTTATGCCATTATTATAGTTATTTGCATTTCAATAGATAATAGCAACATAAGAACAACATTACTGAGAAATACACATTCACAAGAGACACAACATTTATCCCGGGAAACCCTCTAGGGGAAGAAAACCCAACAAAACTTCCTTAATATAAATAGCCAATACAATGCCAAGAGATCTCTATGCTAAAACAAAAAGTCCTCTCCAAGATATGCACCACTCTCTCTCTCTCCTTTGCCGGTACCAGATCAGAACTTGTCTCTCAAACTGAGCAAGTGAGTTGTGATCAAATGAGGCGCTAGCCTCCTTTATTTATACAAGTTCTGGCACGTGTGAAGTGTCTCTTCATTGGCAGGGCTGACTTCTCAATCTGGGTGGGTAAACACACCTTTATTATATTTCTGGGTCTCTTAATTAACTGCTGGGGCCGACTTCTTATTCTGCCTATTATAATTGTCTGTTGACCAATCCGCAAAAGGGGATTTGGTCCTATTACAATAACCGACATGATCAATCCACAACGGGGATTGATCCTATGAATAAAATATCAATAATAATAAGAATACTCTTTGCAGTTACATTATTTCAACATTCCCCCTTAACAAGAAGGGTATTCTTCAGCAATATCATGAGAGAGAGAGAGGACAACATCATCAACAACATCGGGTGGGAGGACAACATCATCAATATCATCTTGGCTAGCGTATCTATAAATCATCGGAAGTTTTCTTCATCGACAACATCGTCATTCTCGAAAGAATGCCATCATCATCTACATCAATATGTATCAGTATAAAAAATGATACCTCATCAAAACACTAGGCTGGCCCATCATAGTACTAGACTGACTCTATGTCACAATTGTTAAGCTGGTAGCTCAGTGCAAGTCACATATTTCTTTACGTCTAACAACTAGGTCAGAAGCAAGGTATAGATCATCTTGCTTTACGTCTAACAACTGGGTCAGAAGCAATGAACACATCATCTTGCTTTACGTCTAACAACTAGGTCAGAAACAAGGAACACATCATCTTGCTTTACGTTTAACAACTAGGTCAGAAGCAAGGAATCATCTTGCTTTACGTCTAACAACGAGGTCAGAAGAAAGGAATCATCTTGCTTTACGTCTAACAGCGAGGTCAGAAGCAAGGAACACACACATCATCTTGTTTTACGTCTAACAGCGAGGTCAGAAGCAAGGAATCATCTTGCTTTATGTCTAACAGTGAGGTCAGAAGCAAGGAACACACACATAATCTTGCTTTACGTCTAACAGTGAGGTCAGAAGCAAGGAATCATCTTGCTTTACGTCTAACAACGAGGTCAGAAGCAAGGAATCATATATACTCCCCCTTTCAGGAAGGGTCCTTTCGGACTATACCAATCTTATCTCGAAAGTGTTCAAACTTTACACGAGATAGAGGTTTGGTCAACACATCAACAACCTGTTCATCCGTGCTAACATATAGGAGCTTCAGAGCCCCTCTCTGCACCATGTCACAGATGTAATGATAGCGAATCTCTATGTGCTTCGACTAGTCATGGAATACAAGATTCTCTGTCATCTTTATGCAACTCTGGTTGTCACATAGGATCGTGGTTGCTTCCATCTCTAGGTCAAATAGACCGGTCAACAACTTTCGAACCCATATAGCTTCTCAACTAGCACAACATGCGGCAATGTACTCTGCTTCCGCTGTGCTGAGAGCAATACTAGATTTCTTTCTACTCTGCCATGAAATCATGGCTGATCCAAAACTGAAACAACATTCGAAAGTGATTTTTTTGTCAGCAACGCTTCTTGCCCAATCTGAATTAGTGTATCCACTCAATGTGAAATTATGATCTCTGTCATAACTGAGACCATAATCTATTGTACCTTTAAGGTACCTCATCACATGTTTTGCAGCCACTAGGTGAACACATCTGGTNCATCTAACAGTGAGGTCAGAAGCAAGGAATACCACATCATCTTGCTTTACATCTAACAGCAAGGTCAGAAGCAAGGAATCATCTTGCTTTACGTCTAACATCGAGGTCAGAAGCAAGGAATTGTATACTCCCCCTTTTGAGGGAGGGTCCTTTCGGACTATACCAAGCTTGTCTCGAAAGTGTTCAAACTTTACATGAGACAGAGGTTTGGTCAACACATCAACAACCTGTTCATCCATGCTAACATACAAGAGCTTCAAGGCTCCTCTCTGCACCATGTCACGGATGTAATGATAGTGAATCTCTATGTGCTTCGACCTGTCAAGGAATACAGGATTCTCTACCATCTTTATGCAGCTATGGTTGTCACATAGGATCGTGGTTGCTTCCATTTCTAGGTCAAATAGACCAATCAGCAACTTTCGAAGCCATATAGCTTCGCATCTAGCAGAACATGCGGCAATGTACTCTGCTTCCACTGTGCTGAGAGCAATACTGGATTGCTTCCTACTCTGCCACGAGATCATGGTTGATCCCA
>JASDQU010736713.1:293660-315539 GCA_032191745.1 Picea mariana | reverse complement strand
TTCTCTAAAAGAAAAATATAAGGTTCAAGCAGTGGAAGATCACATCGAGAATCAACAACAAGTTCTCCAAATCTTAAAGGACAACCTAACCATGGCACAAAATTGCATGAAACAACAAGCAGATCAACATCGTAGTGAAAGAAGTTTCAAAGTAGGGGATTGGGTGTTTTTAAGACTACAACCATACAAACAGATGTCCCTCAAGCAAGCCAAGAAGGATAATAAATTATCACAAAAGTACTATGGCCCTTATAAGGTGTTGCAAAAGATTGGTACTATGGCATACAAATTAGAGCTGCCTGCATCTTCATGAGTACACCCAATTTTCCATGTTTCATTCTTAAAGAAGGTTATAGGCGACAAGATCCTGGTTCAAACTATATTGTCAGAACTTGACGAGGAAGGAAAAATCATATTGGAACCTGAAGCCATCATTGACACAAGAATTCACCAGCTGGGCAATAGATCCATTTCAGAGTATCTCATTAAATGAAGGAAACTACCAGCTGAAGATTCCACTTGGGAAGATGAGTCTTTTATACAGAAGCATCTAGAGTTACTCAAGCGTTGTGGAAAACACTTGTCTCAAGGGGAGGGGCATGTTAAGCCCTAATATTGGCTCATTACCCCTTAATTGGGGCATATTATATTAGTAATGTTATTTTATTTATGTCGAATTTAGGCCATTAGTTGTAATTATACCTTCTAGTCTCCTATATATACCAAGGAGACATTTTCATTTTGAATCATCTTGTACTATAACATTTAAGTGGGGTAAAAGGAGGTTGCCCCCTCAAAGAGGCTTATTATCTGAAATTATCTCTTTTTCAAGGCGTTGAGTACTTTTTCTGAGGTTTTTCTATGCTATATTGGTATTTGGTTCTTAACACCTTCTTCAACATATCTGTATTCAATTTAATTATTTCACCAAATTTGGGGATGAATCTTCTTAGAAAGTTGATCTTTCCTAAAAAAGATTGAATTTCTTTTCTGTTCCTAGGAATGTTAATCGTGTCTATAGCCTCAACTTGTTTAGGGTCGACCTTGATTCCTTATTTTGACACTATATGACCAAAGAACTCACCTTCTTTCATAGTGAAGTGTGATTTCTTAGGATTAAGTGACAAACCAAACTTTCTGCATTTTTCGAGGGTCTTCCTGAGGTGTGGCAGGTGTTTTGCATCAGAGTTAGAAAAAATAGTCAAATCGTCAATATAAATAAAAAAAAAATTGTCTTTCTCACCAATGAACACGATGTCCATCACTCTCTGAAAAGTAGCCCCTGTGTTCATCAAACCAAATGGCATTTTATCGTACATGAAAATTCCCCACGGAGTGGTAAATGTAGTATTTTATTTTTCGTCTTCTTGGACAACAATTTGATTGTATCCAAAAAAACCATCAATCATGGACATTCTGTTAGCTCCAACTACTTTTTCTAGAACATGATCTATTTTTGGTAGTGGGTAGTTGTCTTTGAGGGATGAGCGATTTAAATTTCTGAAATCTACATAGATCCTTATTTCACCATTTTTCTTTCTGACGGGTACCAAATTTGCTACCCATTCAAAATATCTGAGTGGAACGATAATATTCGCATCGAGAAGCTTCTTGAATTCCCTTTCTATCACTAGCATGAGAATAGGATTTATTTGTCTGAGTTTCTTCCTGAAATGTTTGATACCATGTTTCAAAGGAATCTCGTGTTCAATAATAGAGGTATCGTAAGTTTTTAGATCATCATAGAACCACACAAAAACATCTTTATATTTCCTAAGCAACTCAACGTACTTATTCTTCATTTGGGTTGGAAGGTATTTATATATCTTGACTAATTTACGATTTTCCTCAGTTCCTATATTATAGTCTTCAACCTCTTCGGGCTGAGGTCGTAAGGTAAATTTTAAAGGTATGTCATCCTGGTCAAATAATCTCTCCAATAGGATCAGACCTCCAGTGATATGATTTTTCTTAAGCACGAGCATGCAGTGGTTTGCGTTCTTATCCTGGAAATTTTCAGGGTCTTCACCTTCCTTCATGACCCAAATATGATCGTTTTGGCTTTCCTGATCTATGTGAGTCTCAGAAAAATCGTCGACCATTTCAAGGAACTGTTTGATTTATTCATCGTCCTCAAACACCTACCAGTGTTGAACATTTTTCGATATCAAATGTCTGTGTCTCATATCGATGTGATACTTTAGTTTCAAGACAGTGGGCGGTATGAAGGTCACAACAACCTTGGCCAAGGAATCAACTTGTTGGTTCTCCATTCTAGGAATAGAGTGTATGTTGAAGGACGAGAAGAAATTATCTATAAGATCCCAGGCACAATTCCTGTATGATCTCAACCTTGGGTTTTTAGCTTGATATTGTTGTTTCACTTGTTTTACAATATACTTTGCATCACCATAAACTATTAGATGTTCAATTTTTAACTTCCTAGCAGCTTCTAATCCTAAAACCATAGCTTCATACTCATAGATGTTATTTGTATAATCGATATCCCATTGTAACCTATAAGAGAAGGGAATAACATACTCATCACCTGGTGCCAGAAATAAAACTCCAGCTCCTACTCCTTCGCAGGATGAGGCACCATCGAAGAACATTTTCCACATTCCTTCTCTATTATTTACATTTTTCTTTGTTATTTCTAATTTTTAATTTTCTTCTTATGTACATTATTCAAAATCGTCTTCTATAGATACTATAAAATTTCCTAAGTCCTGATCAACAACATAGACTGGGTAATTATTGGGGTTTTGGGGGTCACTTACAGTATACGCCAATCTAGTCTCTCTGTATAGTTATGTCAATTGTCCACCGAAAATCGTGATCGTAGCATAAGTCATGTCCAACTGAACTGATCCTCCTAATTTGGCACCCCATGTTAAGGTTTAATATATTATTAGGTTTATTTCAATTTACTAGATAACCATATCATAGATAGGATCACTGAGAGAAACACAATCACAAGAGTACACAAGCATTTATCCTGGGAAACCCTCAAGCGGAAGAAAACCCAACAAAACTTCTTTAATATAGATTCAACAACCAAGCACAGTTCCATAATATCTCTCTCTACGAGATACAAACCACCATGATGCTAGACCAGAAAATAGCCAAGACAATAAACCAAACACTGGATAATATCCTCTCCCAATCAATGCGCCTCTCTCTCTTCCTTCTTCCGACAACTAGTAACTGCAACTTCCTTCAATAATTGCACACTAGATGAGTGAGATGAGTGAGTGAACAAATGAGTGGTTGGATTCTAACAAATGAGTGGTTCTAACAAATTGGAAAGCATTGAAAGGAGGTGTCTCTTCACTGGTAGGGCCGACTGGATAACATCATCAACTGGGTAACAACATCCACTGGATAACATCATCAACTGGGCAATATCATCAACTGGGTAACAACATCAACTGGGTAACACCATCAACTGGGAAATATCATCAACTGGGTAACATGAGGCATCAATATAATCCACTTGGTCATCTGGCATCACGATCACTGACTAGTTCTCCATGGATCCATATTAAAGAAGTTTTTTTATCTTTATCTTCGCGCAGAAGATACTCTTTCTTTATTTCATCTTCATGTAGAAGATACTCTTTCTTATCTTCACACAAAAGATATTCTATGATTTTCTCCATTCCTTTTATGTTCTCCCTTCTCTTGTAGTCATCTATATCGCCCATCCACTAGAGAGGACTACTACCATATCTTCACTCCTAGTCATCCCACGTGAACTAGAGAAGCTAAGATACTAGCTCAGGCAAGACTAGACTCCATTTCCATGATCCATGCAAGATCACGACACAAACCTCAAGAGCTAACTAACCATTCCACATGGTCAAGGTTTGTGTTCCAGGATACTCAATCCTTGGCCAAAGGAGAGTATCTACCCATTTTCCCTTGGAGAAACATCCACACTCCTCTCTACGAGGGTGGTCACACCCCTCTCTACAAGGGTATTATAGCATGTCCCTAGAGTATCCAAAAATCAACACTTGGATAGAGGCCAACCATGGGAAATTTCTCATTCCCCTTCTCTACGAAGGTCTCTTATCTTTTCCTTCTCTATGAAGGTCTACTTGCGGGATTGCTCATTCCTTATCTACAAAGGTCTCTTCCTTAATATCCTGGGTGCCTTCTTGAGTTTGAACATTTCTTTCTTTCTGACTTCATACTGGATCAACCTGCTCCCTCTGCATCTATAAGAATGATACTGGAGCAACCTACAGTTACCTACATCTCATCAACTATATCTATCATTCTCTTCATCTTGAACATTTCTGTTTTGCATCTTTAGGAGCCTCCTGCTCCTATAAATACTGGATACTTTCTGGTCTTTACTAACTGTCACCATATTATAAGTCTTCCTCATGTTGTCTAACTTCTGCAAGTCAAGGCATCAATTATTTATTCCGAGACTTGTAAACTTACTTACAATATGCTTTCTGATATGTGTCACTTAGCCAATCAGTTAGTAACAATAAGAAGTAATCAAATAAAACTATATCATGATTTTTGTCAGAGTAGTACACATCTTTTCTTAAGAAAAACTTGTTCAACTATGTACACATCTGAAACCCTAATCATGAATAATAATTTTGAACTCTTTTTCATTCTAGATATGAAATTACCAAACTTTTCCTTACTATCATAGCTAAACACATACCTTTGTCACTCTCACGAGTGATCATATCTAAAATAAATATTTTATCTCATTCTTTATCCTCTTCTTTGATACTTCCTTCATAAATCTGCATAAACACTGAAATAAAACGAGGTTAATTAATATTGTCACAAAAATCTAACTTGTAATGATAAAGTATTAAAGTAAACAAGATACTAAAATAACATGAATACTTATCTTTTGTTTTAGTGTGGGGAGGCTCCACAGACTCCACCATTTTCTATCTTTCTTCAAATCAACTATCTTCAACTTAAAGTACATAATCCTCAATTTCTACTAAATCTTTCTTTGAGGGAGGAGATTCCTCTTCCTTTGCCACATGTGCTTGATGCTTTATTTTCCCTTTTCCTTGAGTACAATCATAGGAAAAGTGTCCCAACTTTTGACAGTTGTAGAATCTGATCTTTGAAACATATTTCTTCTTATCTGGAACTCTTACAGAGGCTTGTCCTCAAGAATGAGTGTGTGTTTCTTTTCTTCCAAGTTTCCTTCACTCAAGATGACAAGTGATTTCTTCAACCTGTCCTCTGTACTAATACTATATCATATCTTGACAGAAAGTTGGGTTAGAGAATAAATTCTATGATCTCAACTTTAATCCCATCTAATACCTTGAATTTAATTTTGATCAAAGGTTAGTATGATGGTCATAGCTTCAACATGCAACCTAGATCAAAATAATGCATAAAAAATAAATGCATATTAGAATAATCAAACCTGGGTCGCATTATTCCTCTGAATGTGTTGGATCTTGAGATCCTCCTGGATCTATGGCAAGAGATCCCTTCTCCTGCAAATACCATTAAAAGCTTAACAATTTAAACATATGTGAGTACATACTTATGATAGAATATATAGGTAGTGGCACCATCTGGTAGCAGCCCCTTTTAAAACTTCAAGGGTGACTGCAACTAGTACTGAAAATGCAACTGAAATTGCAACTTAGGGTTTTATGAGGAAACCCTAATTTTCAAACTTCAAATTTTGAAATTCTGGTCCAGAGTCTAGATGCACTGAGCTAAGTCGAGTAAGTTGGTGCAGTCAGATTTTTGAAAATCCAAAATTTACCCCTTGAAACTAAGCTTGCGGAAATATGTATTGGTACTTCTGGTTTTCTGGTACCAATGAAAACTAGGGTTTCACTTTTTGGGAGTTCTATCCACTGAAAAGGTGTGCTGAAGGTGTCAATGAGTTCCTTAGGCTAGGGTGCACTTTTCTAGATTATCTTTGGGTTGAAATTCCTCTTCAATAAAAATCCCTAATTTTCTTTTACGACAAGAGTGACGTTTTTCTTTTTCGTGTGAAAGATGCTCTCTTCAGCTTAGCTCTAATACCATTTTAAGGTTTAATATATTATTAGGTTTATTTCAATTTACTAGATAACCATATCATAGATAGGATCACTGAGAGAAATAAAATCACAAAAGTACAAAAGCATTTATCCTGGGAAACCCTCAAGGGGAAGAAAACCCAACAAAACTTCTTTAATATAGATTCAATAACCAAGTACAGTTCTAGAATAACTCTCTCTCTACGAGAGTCAAACCACCATGATGCTAGACCAGAAAATAGCCAAGACAATAAACCAAACACTGGAGAATATCCTCTCCCAAGCAATGCCCCTCTCTCTCTTCCTTCTTCTAACATCTGGTAATTGCAACTTCCTTCAATACTTTCACACTATATGAGTGAGCTGATTGAGTAAAAAATGAGTGGTTGACTTCCTTTATTTATACAAAATAGCAAGCACTGAAAGGAGGTGTCTCTTCAATGGTAGGGCCGACTTGTGTTTCTAGGTGGTTAGAACCACTTTAATTTTCCCGGGGGACGACTTCTTAATTTGCATAATACATTTAGGGTTTGACCAATCCACAAAAGGGGATTTGGTCAATTACAATGCCCGGCATGATCAATCCACAAAAGGGGATTGATCTAATGAATAATAGATCAATAATAAATAGAATTATCTTTTTAGTTACAATATTTCAACACCCCAATACCTATATAGAAGCATGCCATGCTTGGAAGGGACGTCGTCAATGAACACATCTATAAGGACACTTTTTACAGGGATCTGAGCAAGATTTAATACCAGATCCTTAATCATGCCAATACACTTAACTTTTTTGGAATCAAATGGGTATAGGTCTTGATAAGGTCTAGTAATTTCGAGGCCCAATTTCTCCATGATAATTTTAGGCATTAAATTATGAGAGGCCCCAAAATCTAACATGCACTTGTGGAGTAAATGGTCGTGCACAATTAGTGTAATATAAAATGGAGCAACTGAATTCTTGGTGTTTTCGATGTGTGGACCGAACATGATCATAGGTATTTCATCTTGTAGATTAATAACATCTGCCTGACATTCAACATTATAAAAAATTATCACTTTAGAAATTTTCTTTTTATAAATCAATTTTTTTGCAAGCTCAATGAGAGGCACGGGGATTTTAATTTTATTAAGTTCGTTTTCTAAACTGAAACCTCCGATTGTTTTTTCGATTTCTCTGGTTGGAACTTCTGCTTCTGTATTTTCCAGTCTCTTAGTTTGTGTTTCTCTTGTTTCAACTGGCTTTGTTAGCGAAACTTGTGTTTCAGTTGGTGGTTTAGTACTTACTGCCTCATTTGTTTTACTTCGCGACAATTTTTTTTTCGGTGGAACATTCGTAGAATTTTTCTCTCTGGGCCTTAAATCATACTTTTGTTGGAGTTCGACCATTATTGAGTCAGTGAGTCCTTGATAGGTAGATTCTCCCAGATTATTGATGATTTCTTCATTATTAAACATGGATTCTAGATATAAATATTTTTCATAATCTTGTCTAGTTAAATGTGGCTCAAGATCGTCATCACTAAGGTTGTTCAGATCTTCTTCTAACTCGTCGTAATTTTTCATGTCATCCCTCTGCATAAAATTTTCAGTTTTAAATGGGGATTGGATCTTTTGATCTTCATTTTTTATTTGTCTCTGTTGCATCTGGGGGTTAGGGTTTCTTTTTAACTAATTCCTAATGTAAGTATCAGGTTTGGCTTGATCTGATTCCATTCTGGATATCTTCTTTGATAAATATTTAATTATCTTGTCCATCTCATCCATTTTCTCTTTTGTGGACTTCCCAGACCCAAATGGTCCTGCTTGTTCTTTAAAACACTTAGGTTCCCTGGTTCCCATCTCAACCTTAGTTTTTAATTTCCCAGATGCCATCATATTAGATTCAATTTCTGTGGCATCATCTTGCATTCCTGCTAGAGTGGCAGATCTTATTTCTCTTAAGAGGAGGGTAAATTCGGGTTCAAAATCCCCTTCAAAAGTTACCTTTGCTGCAAGTTGAGAGGGTTTAACTTCAGCTGGGATTTTTTTGTACAGTTTGTTGAACCTATGAGTAAATTCAAGAACTGATTCAGTTTTTTTTTTTCTTAAAGCCCCGAATTCAGTCAAATAATAGAGATGGTCCTTCTTCTCTCGCCACTGTCTTAGGAAGGAATTTTCTAGATCATCATATGATCGTATGGAACCTACCAAGAGTCCTCAGAACTAGATTCTCACTTTTCCTTCAAAGGTTTGTACTAACAACCTTGAGTAAACATATTCGTGTTTGATGCCAAGGATATCAACAAACTAATCAGAAAAAGCTATGTGTTTGGTTGCAGTTAAATCTCCTTCTCCCATGAATTTTGGTAGGTTTTTCATATAATTTTTGGGCAAATCATGAAGGATGGTAGGAAGGACCAAGGGAGTGTATCTGGTAGCTACCTTGGCAAATATTCTAGGAGGTGAAGCTTGTCCTTGACCTTGTCCACCTCCTCCTCTGCCTCCAGCACCACCAACACCAGCCATTGGAAGTCTAGGAGATGAAATTCAAGAGTTAAAAAGGGGATTTTCAAAAACTTCGAGGGACTGAAGAAGTGACCTTTCGGCTACTTCGGGATGTGGCGAAGGAAGTTATAGAAAAAGGCCATTAGGAGATGGAAAATCTAGAAGAGGAGAAAAAGGGAAATGTGGGATGGTTTCCTCAGACTTACAAGATGTATATATAGGAGAACCGATAGGGGATGAATCAGGGTATAAAATATATTCTTCAGAGCTTCGGGAAACTGAAACCTTTACTTCAGGAAAGGGTGGAAACGTCAGGGTGTCAATGAAAACATGTATCGAGAGGGAGTTTTTTTTCCGACTGGTAGGAGTATCATTCAAGTCAATCTCAACTTTTATTTTAGGAACAATTACCTCCAAATTATCAAGCTTAGCCTCAGGTTTACTAGTTGACGCCTCTGCAGAGGGTACTTGTTTAAAACTCTCTATTGGGGTTAGTTATTCAATCTGAACCTTATCATTAACTTGCGTAACTTTGGGTTGATATACTTTACTTGATGATGCAACAGTCGATTTGAGGTATCCCTTTGGTTTCAACAAACTTTCGAGATCTAACACTGTGGTGGTCTGCTTATCGTCTGGATTTTTTCTAGTATTCTTTCGAATGAATGACAATTTTTTCTACGGTGAAGTTTCCAAGTGAAAGATAAAAATAATCCTTACTTGTGTATTCAATCTTTGTTCACCATCAAAGATAGAAATTTACCTTGTCATTTTCCCAGGGAAAATAACTTTGTTTCTTCGTCCCCAACAACGACGCCAAAAAGATGTTGTTCCTGAGATTAAACTTAAGGCTCAAAGAGTAATGTCAGACATCAGGAAATTTTAAAGAGAATGTTTTAAAACGAGTGTTTTTTCTACCTTTATTTATATAAGAAAAGATCCTTAAATGAAATTAATAATAGGACAACACATCGACCGTATTTCATTGTCTGAGTCACAATTATGATATCAAATGATGTGGGAGAAGCTTACAAAACTGTTAAACAAAAATAGGAATCAATGGCAGATGAGTCTCACTTTGTCTGTAGTAGAAAAAAGTAAAGAGTGCACCCTTGAACATGATATGAGATGTAGTAATTCAAATAGTTTGCAGGTCTTGTATTACTTACAGTAAATACAGAGGAAAAATTGCTTACTTAACGAATTGATGATATAATGTGATTACAGTAGTTGTGATACTAAATTGAAATCAATCGATTATCAAGGAATTACATAAGAAAATTTAGAGATGTGGAAATACAAAAGAAGCACATAAATCAAACTGAACAGAATTTGGAATCTCTGTTCGCACTTGTATTAATACTAAAAAATGAGAGTTTTCTCTATTACATCCGACAAGAAGAATCCTTGAATAGATATTGAATCTATGTATTTATACAAAAACTGTCACAACTCAAATGGTTGGACTTATTACAATAAAATAGCATATATTTGAATAAGACAACAATATGTAAAATCTGATGAGCTCCACTGGCGTTCTCTTCTATCTCTTCATTTGCTGGGAAAAACACCTCTTTTCTTTAGTTCTTTATACTGGACACAACTGTCGTCCCAACTCCTTAGTAATTAGACATACTATCCTAGCCGTTTTCATATGTTGACATATGTCCCTCAAGACACGCTCAACAATGTAATGAGACACAGTCGGGATTAAGGAGGAATGACAACCAGATGAGTAGTACTACACAACTCGTCAAGGAATGTATAACGAGTATAAGAAGAGTAACAATTTGTGGGAAGAATGAAAATGGAATAGGTGTATGATGATGAATAAGGGATAAATGAATATTAGAATGTGAATGAATGAGATAAGTGGCTGAAAGGAGGTGGAAGGTAGGAAGGGTAAAAAGAAAGGGCACTGTGCAAGTTTCCTTATTTGATTCCAGATATGCTTGCTTTCCTATGTTCAATAAATTGGTTGTGTTAATGTTTAAGCCATTATTATAGATGTTTGCATTTCATTAGATAACAATAGCATAATCCAAGATCACTGAGAAATACACAATCACAAGAGACACAACATTTATCTTGGGAAACCCTCTAGGGGAAGAAAACCCAGCAAAACTTCCTTAATATAGATAGCCAATACAATCCCAAGAGATCTCTATGCTAAAATAGAAATTCCTCTCCAAGATATGCGCAACTCTCTCTCTCCTTTGTCGGTAACAGGTCATAACTTGTCTCTCAAACTAAGCAAGTTAGTTGTGATCAATTGAGGCGCTAGCCTCCTTTATTTATACAAGTTCTGGCACGTGTGAAGTGTCTCTTCACTGGCAGGGCCGACTTCTCAATCTGGGTGGGTAAACCCACCTTTATTATATTTCTGGGTCTCTTAATTAACTGTTGGGGCCGAATTCTTATTCTGCCTATTACAATTGTCTTTTGACCAATCCACAAAAGGGGATTTGGTCCTATTACAATATCCGACATGATCAATCCACAATGGGGATTGATCCTATGAATAAAATATCAATAATAATAATAATACTCTTTGTAGTTACATTATTTCAACACTCCCCCTTAACAAGAAGGGTATTCTTCAGCAGCATCATGCGAGAGAGAGGACAACATCATCAACAACATCAGGTGGGAGGACAACATCATCAATATCATCTTGGCTGGCGTATCTATAAGTCATCAAAAGTTTTCTTCATCGAAAACATCGTCATTCTCGAAAGAGTTCCATCATCATCTGCATCAATATGTATTAGTATAAAAAATGATACCACATCACAGCACTAGGCTGGTCCATCACAGTACTAGACTGGCTCTATGTCACATCTGTTAAGCTGGTAGCTCAGTGCAAGTCACATCTTGCTTTACGTCTAATAACTAGGTCAGAAGCAAGGTATACATCATCTTGCTTTACATCTAACAACTGGGTCAGAAGCAAGGAAAACATCATCTTTCTTTATGTCTAACAACTAGGTCAGAAGAAAGGGACACAATATCTTGCTTTACATCTAACAACTAGGTTAGAAGCAAGGAACACATCATCTTGCTTTACATCTAACAACTAGGTCAGAAGCAAGGAATCATCTTGCTTTGCGTCCAACAGTGAGGTCAGAAGAAAGGAACACACACATCATCTTTCTTTACGTCTAATAGTGAGGTCAGAAAAAAGGAATCATCTTGCTTTATGTCTAACAGTGAGGTCAGAAGCAAGGAACACACACATCATCTTTCTTTACGTCTAACAGCGAGGTCAGAAGCAAGGAATCATCTTGCTTTATGTCTAACAGCGAGGTCAAAAGAAAGGAATCATATATACTCCCCCTTTCAGGGAGGGTCCTTTCGGACTATACCAAGCTTATCTCGAAAGTGTTCAAACTTTACACGAGATAGAGGTTTGGTCAACACATCGGCAACTTGTTCATCCATGCTAACATACAGGAGATTCAAGGCTCCTCTCTGCACCATGTCACGGATGTAATGATAGTGAATCTCTATGTGCTTCGACCTGTCATGGAATACAGGATTCTTTGTCATCTTTATGCAGCTCTGGTTGTCACATAGGATCGTGGTTGCTTCCATCTCTAGGTCAAATAGACCAGTCAACAAATTTCAAATCCATATAGCTTCGCAACTAGTAGAACATGCGGCAATGTACTCTGCTTTCGCTGTGCTAAGAGCAATACTGGATTGCTTCCTACTCTGCCACGAAATCATGGCTGATCCCAAACTGAAACAACATTCAGAAGTGATTTTTCTTTCAGCAACGCTTCGTGCCCAATCTGAATCAGTGTATCCACTCAATGTGAAATTATGATCTCCGTCATAACTGAGACCATAATCTATCATACCTTTAAGGTACCTCATCACATGTTTTGCAGCCACTAGGTGAACACGTCTGGGCTCTACCAGAAACTAACTCAAGGTGTTCACGGCAAAAAAAATGTCTGGTTTGGTGTTCATCAGGTACATCAGTGATCCAATAATCTGTCTGTACAGTGTGGCATCAATAAAATCTGACGAAGTATCGACCAACAACTTCAGCTTTGCTTCCATGGGTGTATTCATGGGTTTTCATTCCAGCATGTCGAATCTCTTTAAGATCTCGATCGTGTACTTCCCTTGGTTAAGGAAGATCCTCTCTGGACTCTGCCATACCTCAATACCTAAGAAATAATGCATTAGGCCAAGGTCTTTCATTTCAAATTCAGAGGCAAGTATCCTTTTACATTCAGCGATGAGATTTTCTTCTCCAGTTAAGAATAAGTCATCCACATATAGCAGTAATATCACTAGCTCATTATTCATAATTTTGAAGTAGAGATTTGAGTCTGCTTTATTCTTGGTAAAGCCCAAGCTCATCAAGAAACTGTCTATACAACCATACTAAGCTCTAGGAGCTTGCTTTAATCCGTATAAGTCTTTCTTCAATATGCAGACATGAGACTTCCTGTCTTCAACCTCAAATCCTCGAGGTTTCTTTATATACACTTCTTCTTCGATAACACCGTTTAGGAAAGATGTATTCACGTCCATCTGGTGCAGCTTCCACTTCATCTTAGCTGCAAGAGATATGATGGTCCTGATCAAAGTGTATCTGGCCACAGGTGAAAATGTCTCTTCATAGTCAATTCCTTCCTTCTGGGAAAAGCCACGAGTGACAAAACTTTCTTTATATTTCTCAATACTTCCATCAAGAACATGTTTTATTTTGAAGAGCCATTTTGATGATACCACATCCTTACTTTTTGGTCTGGGAACTATTTCCATACATCGTTCTTTATTATGGATTGGTATTCCTCTGTCATGGCATCTGCCCATTCCTTCTTTTGAATGGCTTCTTCAAAGAAGGTAGGCTCCTCATCTAGGAGATCACACATCAAAGCTATGCAACTAGAGAATGAATTTGGTCTTTTCACCTGTCTCGAGGTTCCTTTTGGAACACCATACTTCTCTCCATCTTGAAAAAGCTCTCTTTCCCAAGAAAGATTTATTTTATGGGAGAAGGTCATTTGAGGAGGTTCTTGAACTTCTATTACATCATCGTCTTCAATATTTTCCTCATCAAGGGAAGTTACAACTTCCCTCACTGGTTCTGCAGCTCTGGGAACTTCCCTCATAGATTTTGTAATCCTGGGAATTAATGGTTCCTCTTCATATACTTCATCAAGATGACATCTTCTTGATTTCTTAAGTGTTGCTTCTTCATCAAAGGTCACATCCCTATTGATCTCAATGTGATGTTGACTTGGTATATAGATTCTGAAGGCCTTGGAGACCTCACAGTATCCCACAAATATTCCCTTCTTTCCTGAAGGGTCCAGCTTGTTTCTCTTTTCTTTAGGTATATGAATAAACACTGGACAACCAAATATTTTGGGATGGATTACCTATGGATTCTTTCTGGTGAACATCTCTTTCGGTGTCTTGAGCCCAAGTGCACTATGGGATAATCGGTTCTACACATAAACATCTGGCATTGCTTCTTCTGCCCATAAGCGCATAGGAAGATCTTGATCTTCACAGCTTCCATCATGGTTTTGTTCTTCCATTTAGCTGCACCATTTTGTTGGGGATTATAGGGAGTAGTGAGTTCCCTCTTGATTCCAACATCTTTGCAGAAGTTCACAAACTCTTTTGAGGCATATTCTCCTCCATTATCTGACCTGAGTATCTTAATCTTTCTTTCAGAAAGGTTCTTTATCAAGGCTTTGAATTCCTTGAACTCTTCAAATATATTCAGGTCTTACGAGAGAAATCATCAATGAATGATACATAGTATACATACCCACTAATGGAGGATGATGGCATTGGGCCACACACATCTGAATGGATGAGTTCTAGGACTCCTTCTTCCCTTCTTCACTTCCATTGCATACGCCTTCATGATCACTTGTGACCGCTTTGCATATGTATGGTAGTGCCTTGTAGCTAATCTTCTATGCCAAGATTCTTCAATGGCGTGAGTCATGGCAGCTTCTGAGTAACCCTTTATCTCATGAAAGTCACCTTCTTCTCTTCCAATGGTGATTTCTTCATTTATGGTCTCTTCTTTAGCACGTTGCCTTCTGCAACCTTTGCTATATCTTCCTCATGTGACCTGGAGCAAGGTCAACAAAACAACAAGAAAGAATAATATCCTTCTGATAATATAAAGAAATAGCACGAACAATCATCACAGTAGCTCCTTTAGAGCTATCACTTATAATTTATCTGAAGCAAAGATTAAAGGTAAGGAATACAATATGAAATGAGGTCAACACTCTCATAGTGTTGTGACCAAGAATTCTTTCATGGAAACCTGGAACTAACACACGAGGTTTCTCCTTGATGAGGTGTTAGTTGTATCAAAGCATTTACCTCTATATGATCACATGCTATCAGGTATAATACTTTACAAATACTGCTATCTCAACTATAGTCATCAACTTGCCATGTGTACCTTTGAATCATATTAATCTTGATTAGTCAAACCTGGAGCCTTGTCCTCAAGAATGAGTGCTTTCTTTTCTTTCAGGTCTCCTTCACCCAAGTGACGAGTGCTTTCTTCAACCTGTCTTATGTATTGATACAATACACTATCTTGACAAAATTTTAGGTTAGAGGATAAGCTCCGTGATCAACTTTTAATCCTTCTAATAATTTGATCATAGCTTCAACATGCAACACTAATAATGTCATGACAAATAAATTCATATCCGAATAATCACACCTGGGTTGCATCATTCCTCTGAATGTGTTGGATCTTGAGATCCTTCTGGATATATGGCAAGAGATCCCTTCTCCTGTAAATGCTCTTTTAGGGTTTAACCATTAAACATATGTGAGTACATACCTCTGATGGCATTTGCAAGTAGTGGCTCCATCTGGTAGCAGCGGTAATCATTACCAACTCTTAAGAAAACTTCAAGGGTGATTGTAACTGGTTCTACGACTGCAACTGCAACTGGTACTACAACTGCAACTGGTTCTGATACTACAACTGCAACTGTAACTGCAACTTAGGGTTTTATGAGGAAACCCTAATTTTTCAAACTTTGAATTTTGAAAATCTGATCCAGGGGATATATGCGCTAAGCTGAGGCGAGTTAGCTGGTGCAGTCATAATTTTGAAAATCCAACTTTTACCCCCTCAAACTTGATTTGCAAATTTCTGGACTGGTGTTTCTAGTTTTCTGGTACTTCTGGTACTCTGGTACTTCTGGTACTCTAGTTTTCTGGTACTTTGTGAAACTAGGGTTTCACTTTTCGGGAGATCTAACCACTGAAAAGTTGTGCTGATGATGCCAAATTGATCCTTAAGGGAGGGCACAACTTTCTAAATAGTTTTAGGGCTGAAAAGATTCACTTTTGAAAAAACCCTAATTTGCAGGTACTGCAACAGTGACGTTTTTCTCTTGCGAAAGATGCTTCCTTAAGCTTGGCTATGATACCATGTTAATGTTTAATCCATTATTATAGATGTTTGCATTTCATTAGATAACAAAAGCATAATCCAAGATCACTGAGAAATACACAATCACAAGAGACACAACATTTATCCTGGGAAACCCTCTAGGGGAAGAAAATGCAACAAAACTTCCTTAATATAGATAGCCAATACAATGCCAAGAGATCTCTATGATAAAATAGAAAGTCCTCTCCAAGATATGCGCAACTCTCTCTCTCCTTTGCTGATAACAGGTTAGAACTTGTCTCTCAAACTGAGCAAGTGAGTTGTGATCAAATGAGGTGCTAGCCTCCT
Organism: Picea mariana; assembly: GCA_032191745.1. NCBI lineage: Eukaryota > Viridiplantae > Streptophyta > Pinopsida > Pinales > Pinaceae > Picea > Picea mariana. Next base: position 299,255 of record JASDQU010736713.1, on the reverse strand, counting down.
TTATTTATACAAGTTCTGGCATGTGTGAAGTCTCTCTTCACTGGTAGGGCCGACTTCTCAATCTGGGTGGGTAAACCCACATTTATTATATTTCTGGGTCTCTTAATTAACTGCTGGGGCCGACTTGTTATTCTGCCTATTACAATTGTCTTTTGACCAATCCACAAAAGGGGATTTGGTCCTATTACAATATCCGACATGATCAATCCACAATGGGGATTGATCCTATGAATAAAATATCAATAATAATAAGAATACTCTTTGCAGTTACATTATTTCAACAGGTTGCACCTATTCAATAATTCCACTATGAACTTAGAGGGCTCGATCATTTCATTTACCTCAAAAGTGAATAATATCCTCTCTAACTGAGGAAAATTTTCTTGGATCCTTTTTATTTCCTGAGATGTGGCTTGGAGTTGTGAACTTGGAATTACTAGCCACTTATTTATCTTAAGAAGATCAATTTGCTCCATTTCCTGAATGGCTGTTAGAGTCTCTTCCTTGTTCTTTCTGGAATTCTGTTGGTTCGTTTCAATGTCAATTTGCCCCAAAGCTTCAGATATATTACTCCCTTCAAACTCAATTAGCTTCTTATCTAATGATGACAATGCTTCCAGGAAAGCATCCTTTACCGATCTGGCTAGTCTTTTGCTTTCTGCCAAATTTGTTTCCCAGACCTTCAGGGCCATATCACCTCATAATTGTTCAGAAGGAGAGAGCATAGGAAAATCCGAGACATTATCTTTGTGCACCAATATGATATCTTCTTGAAACCTAGCACGGACTGAGTGAGTTTCTCTTTCCTTGACATATATTCCCTTTAGAGAGAGGTCTACAACATGGTAGCACTTTTGGATAGCATCAACCTTCAGAAAAAGGTCTTGCTGGACAATTTCCAACTTCTCATTTATTTCCCACGCTTGATCTTGAAAGGAAGAGATATATACCGAGGTACCTTCGGCTAGGTTCAACTTAGATTGCAATTGTTTTATCAGTTCATCACACTGAGTGACTAATCCTCTGTTGGCTTGTGAACTTTGATGGAGCTGATCAAGGTTGGCCTGAAGCTGTTGGATTTGTTGCTGATCGTGAACTCTGATTTGATTGAAATCATGACTCATCTTGTTCCTTATAGTCCATTCTATGGCTTGCATTTGACTTTACAAGTGCTCTACCAATAGGCACTTCTATCGCAACTGCTCGGCCAAATTTTCCACAGACCATTGATTGGTCGTGGAAAAAGCACCTAATGAACCTGTGACTTCTTTTGCGAATCCTGGAGCATATTGATTAATTCCATCATATACCATTCTCTGTATTTTAGTTATCACTCTATATTTCTGGTCTAATTCCATTTTGACGATGGCCTTCCATTTTCTACTAAAAAATAAATCCGAAGGAGGCATTTCTTCGGGTGAGATGGGGGTAATATCATTCATGAAAACAATTTCAAGATTAGGGGTCCCGAAGCTATATTGTAGAGGTGTCAATGCTGTAATGGGAGTGACAATATATTTAGATTGTTGTTGTTCTGCTGTATCTGAGGTGCCAACAAGGGTAGTTGGTGATGAAGGAGGTGCATTCTTTCCTTGCTTCAGGAAAGACTTGAGTTGGGATTTTTCCTGGGGACCTGACTGGATTGAAAATGAGGCTTTTAATTTCTAGGTCAATACCTCTAAGCTCTTCGGGAATTCCTCAACATTATGATTACCAGAGTGACTAACTTCAAAACATGTTGACCTAGCTTCCCGAGAAGGGGGAGTGACTACTTGCTCCCCTTGTAGTACCTTCGGTAGGTTGTTCTGCCTGTCCTTTTGAAAGATGATAAAACCAACTTGTTGATATGGGGGAAAGGTTTGGAATCTATCCTGTACCTCCTCATAGGACTTCACTCCCCTGAATATTTCATCATACGAGGAGTTTTAATGCACATATCTTTTCATGTTGACTTGGTCCAGGTGGTTTTCTACAATTTTTTGTGGGTCGTGTCTTTTTAATTCGATGTCAACCAATTTGACATCTTCTAGAGCATCAACCTCCACTTTGGAGTGACCAAAATCTAGTAATGAAAACATGCCAACCTGAATGGGGAAAGTTGACCATACCTTTTTCTGTGCTGCCTTCAACTTTTTTTTGATGCCTCTTGTTATTGTATGGTAGGCCACTTCTCAGTATACTAGTCGGTCTGGTAGGAATCATTGGAGATCATGGAGAGGAACTAAGCACCCAAAAACTATGATATAGGAGAAGTTATCCTCAACAAACCAATCTTCTAGGTTACCTAGATTCCCCATAATCCTATCTGAAATTCGAGGAGGTGGGTAGTCATACAGGGCTATATGAACAAGAACCACCACATTGTGACATATTTCATAAAATAAATCTTTTGCCTTTTCTTCCCAAAGCTTGGAATGATAGAAATGAATGGGCTTGATACTGGCCGGGTTCTAGCTCCAATTCATCAATGGGAAAGGCGTCATGAAACAAATGGCATCCATGATGTACGCTGACATGTAGAAGGGGGTGAGCTGTCCCTTTGACTTCGTTGTTCTATATTCTGCAATCTCTTTGGCCAAGTTATCAGACAATGTTTTGGCCCAATTGAATGTGAAACCCTTTGCTACTTCGTGAATGATGGATATCCATTCCACCGAGAAGTGTGTAGGGCTCTTCCTCCCCAATAATCACCATAGCATCATCGCTACATACACCATATGAGTGTCCAAATATGTTGTGGCATATACACCATGAGCATCAGTTCTGAATTTCTCTGGGTTCCTCCACCAAGACTTGATTATCTTGGGACAGTTCGTGGCATACTGGACACACTCCTTTTGCTCAAAATCCAGAATGAATGTGGCATTAAATGTATATCTAGGATTAGGAGAGAGTTTATAAATTACTTGCATATGTTCTAGTCAGAAAGAGTCGACAACGACCTTCTGATGGTTGACAATGCTCCTGGTCTGGATGTTAATGTGTTCTAGGGCCCAACTTATCATGTCATTATAAGGCATGAGTCTTGGTCTTGCTGGTATTTTGTGCAGTTTCGACTGCGCTATATGTTTGATTTTAGCTGCGTAAGTATCGTCTTCTTCTTCAGCAGAGTCCTATGGACAGTTGATGATTTCATGTTCTAGAACCTCGAACACCTGTGTCCAAGATTTAACAGTGTCCATGGCTCATGGCGTGGTGTCCACCAAAATGTCCGCATTTGGGTTTGAATCCTCACCAGCGACATCAAGCTTCTTCATCATTTTATGTGGTGCCATAACTTCTAAGGAGACAGAGTGAAATTACCCATTGCAGAGAAAATTTATGAATCCTTTAAATAGATAAATCTTGCTAATTGCAGAAAGTGAAAATGAATTCCAAATCAAAATGGTTTTATTCAAAACAAAGTCATCTCTTTTCTTATAACTTCACCAACGGATAATTTATTAACGTTTAATGGGAAAGTCTACTTGGCGATCCACAATCTGTGTTTGAATCATTATCCATAACTAGTCATAAATTCCACCAACGCTTCGATGATTCACATTAAGGAGTTTTCATTGTGACAGAGTGGGAACCTCTCGAATCTCGAATCCGTGAAAAGATTAATATTTGAATAATCACTTGTAAACTTTTAATTAATCACGTTTAATATGGTGCATTAAATTCAATTGTTTCAGGAGTTCGGAGTCCAGAGACTTTAGGATATGATACAGGGGAAACACCCTAAATTCGAACCGTGAGGTCATTAGTTATCTCCTGATCATGATCAACTTAATCAATTAATGTTTAATACTTTGGCATTTTGGTGTTTCAGTGAGTTGTGTATTAGTTCTTTGTTAGAATCCCAAAAGAACATCTCCCATAGTGACGTATCACAACCTAGGTCATTCTGATGTGTTGAGGAAAGGGAGGTTCCATGTGTCAACTCAGGAAAGACTTGGATGGTACACGTGTCGTACGACTTGTGCCTTTTTAAAAAAAGTTTATGAAAAACAATGAGCATACATTTCTGGGTTTCAGAGCTTTAGGCTTTTTATTGTTAATACTTACTGCAACATCTGAAGCTCGGAGCTCTGAAATGACTGTTATAGATTTACCTCTTTAAAACTTAGGCGGCTCCAAAACTCCGAAGGTATTAGGATCGTCCAATAAAAAGGGAAAAACTCGTCAACGATGGATACTATGCACGCCCTATTATTTACTAACCAACAAAGGAATTTGATTTAAAATTAGAATGTGATTTACCAATTTTCTGTTTTCTTCGGGTGAAATTATATTTTCACAAGGTGAAAAGCATAGGGCTCAAAAGTTCAGAATTGTATGTGTTCCAACACACTATATACCCTAAATCTCAGGAAACACTCCCAAACATGGTGTAAATACTTTTAGAATACCTTGAAAATATAAAAAGTGGTGATTAAGGGTTGTGAGAGTTGTAGAGGTCCTGCACCATGCTCTATCTTTCCTAATCACCATTCAACATTAGGAGATAAGAGAAAAGGTTGAAGCTAAGACTCGAGACCCATGGATGATAGAAGCAATCTCTAGAAGATACACACCCTACTTTAAGAGGTGTATAAAGCATGACATATAGCATGTCAAAAACCAAATGAGAGAAACACCCTACATAGGAGAAAGCAGAGAGTAAGACATGTGGCAAATAAAATGTGGTGAACCAATCCGGTTCATACACGAAATACCCAAAATACTTGGAATATGAAGAAAACCATTTAATATAATATATATTAAATATGAATATGAATGAGATGGTTACAAGTGATAAATGAGGGATGTATATATACCCACACAGGTGTTCCCTTTCATAAGAGACATGACATTTCATCAGAAAGGTGTCTCTTTATAACATATTTAGTTATTCAGTATTAATTATTATTATTATTTATTTATATCTATTTCTATATATTTGTGTTCATAATGTTGCCTTCCCCTTTTGAAATGCTTTGTCCTCAAAGCATATTGATGGAAGGGATTGACATCTTTTTCTTTGGATTTTAATGTCTTCGCATCATTCTCTATTATTGTAGTTTTCGTAGTTGATGATACAAGAGGATATGAACCTTCGAGTGCTGATTTTTTTTTTTGAATCGTAAAAGGATCTGACCATCCTAATTCAATCCTTTGTAGAACGTTGCACTTCCATGATGAATTATTATCATGAGATTTAATTTCACTGGTATCAATATTTTACGAAAGATAAGTCAATTGTTTCTATCCTAAGCGATATTGATACTTTGACTGGTTAAGATACCTTCTTTTATGATTTGGATGTTGAAAAGGAGTTATTGTAGCATGATTTTCCTTTATCACATTTGTAAAGTTTTCTTGATTTTCTTTTGGAGTTTTATTTTCTTCATGAACTAATGTTGCATTGTTAATTGATGAACTTTTATTATTAAGTATGTTGGATTACTGAGAGGGGGGGTGAATCAGTAATAACGTAATTATAATCCTTTTTCTTCAAATGTTAAATCAATGTAGAATTATTATCCAAAAGTGAGTAGTAATAAATAAACAATCACACACATGAACAGTACACCAGTGTTTTACGTGGAAACCCAAATCGGGAGAAAACCA
>JASDQU010736713.1:223092-283592 GCA_032191745.1 Picea mariana | reverse complement strand
GGATTTGAATGAAATACAACAAAAATGGGTAAGAAAAATACAAGCCAACGACTTTGACATTAAATTCGTCAAAGGAAAGAACAATGCAGTGGTCGATGCATTATCCAGAAGGCCATCCATTTTTTCCATGTCTGGTATGTCAGTCGACTGGAAGGAACACTTGATAGTGGAATATGCAAAGGATTAGTTCTCTTGTCAATTGTTGGACGGGAAAATACAGGATGACAACTTCAGGGTCATCAATGACCTCATATATTACAAAGGTCGGATCTTTTTAGTTCCTGGATCAGCTCTCAAAGCTAAGATCCTGCATGCATGTCATAACTCACTAGTAGCGGGGCATCAGGGCATCAGTAAGACATACAGGCAGGTGAGAGAAAGGTTTGCATGGAAAGGCCTCAAGGAAGATGTGATGAAGCATGTCAAAGAATGCACTACATGCCAAGAAAACAAGGATGAGCACACGCACCCTGCAGGACTGTTGCAGCCCTTACCTATTCCAGAGCACAAGTGGGAAAGTATATCCATGGATTTCATCACCGGGTTGCACAGAGCATAGGGGAAAGATTGCATTTTCGTGGTGGTAGACAGGTTGATGAAGTTTTCACAAATTTTTCCCATAACCACAGACTTCAGTGCAACACAGGTGGCCGAATTATTTTTCAGAGAGGTGTTCAGACTACACGGCCTACCCAAAACCATCATCAGTGACAGGGACAACAGATTCATGAGTACTTTTTGGCAGGAGTTGTTTAGATTAGTGGGTACAACATTGACTCCTAGTACTAGCTATCACCCTCAGACGGATGGTCAGACTGAGATAGTCAACAAATGGGTGGAAGGTTACCTCAGAAACTACGTAGCAGGACAACAAAAAGCATGGGTCAGATGGTTACATTTGGGAGAATATTGCTACAACACCACCCAACATATGTCCATTGGCATGTCACCCTTCAGAGATTTATATAGCTATGATCCTTTCATTTGTGGAGATTTCATTTGGTGACAGCAGGGCTCCGATGGTACAGGATTGGATACAGCAGAGCCAAGACATTCTCAGGGAATTGAAGGATCATTTACAGAGGGCGCAAAACCAGCAAAAGGTCCAAGCAGATAAGCACAGAGTTGATCATACCTTTGAGGCTGGTGATTTAGTCTATTTGAGGTTGCAACCATATAGGCAGGCCTCCATTAAAAGAAGCGGAGCAGAGAAACTACAACCACATTTCTTTGGACCTTACAGAGTCAGTAGGAGGATAGGGGCAGTAGTTTATGAGCTGGAGCTTCCACAGGGTAGCAAAATTCACAACGTCTTCCATGTCTCGTGCCTTAAGAAATCCCTCGGTCAACATGTCAGGCCTATTAAGGCATTACCTCCCATGGATGAGGAGGGACAACTTGTTTTGATTCCAGAGGAGGTGTTAGAAGTTAGAGAGAAGAGGCTCCGAAACCGAAGCATCAAGGAGTATCTGATCAGGTGGAAGGATTTACCCATTGAGGATTCCACTTGGGAGCAGGAGCACGTGGTTAGAGAAGCAGGTTTGGAATTTCTTGAGAACAAGCAATTTCAAGCAGGGGAGACTGTAATGTCCCCCACCTCTTAGAGAGGTGATGAGGAGACTCAGTGGCCTGGGCACCCCCACTAGGTCATAGTCTCACACTGAGCGGGGAAAAGTCAAGAAGTTAAAAGTTATATTTTTAAGTTGACTTAAGAAAGGAAAAGGATAAAGGAGTAAAAGATAACTCAACAGAAAAATAGAAGATTAGCCCCGGGAGTTAACCTAACTCAATAGAGAATTAGAAGGAAAAGTATAAGTAAGAGGTTGGGGTGCACCTATTATTCATTTTGGTTTTGGATTAGCATTTGCTATTGCTCTTGAGCATTCAGTTTGGGGGTTTTGCTGTACATGTTGAAAAATATTGAGAGGGGGGGTGAATCAGTATTTGAGCTATCAATCAATTTTTAACTTTTCTTTCACTGAAAAATCTTAGTCTACTTTATAGAGATCAGTTGTTGTATATTCTTATGAAAACAGTAGTGCATCCAGAGATCTTATTATGGATTTCTTCATTCATCAGATGTCTTTTAAACAGTAATTCAAAAAAAATAAACTAACACAGATGAATAGCACACATGAACACCAGGATTTTAAGGTGGAAACCTAGATCAGGAGAAAACCACCGCTACTGTTGTCTCTGTCTTCAATGAATATTATTAAGAAAACATTCTACAACAATGTACTAGTGCAGACTCATACTAGTACGCAGGCTTCTACCTGCAGAAGGCTACAACCTTCTCTCGTTTACTAGCCTTTCCTGGAAGGGAGCTTCAACCCCCTGAAAATAGCACTAGTTTCTACTGGCAGATTGCTACTGCTAAAGGGTTTAACCTTCATACTCACTGCTGACCACGTTTCATTAATTTTCACACTGGATCAGGCAGTTTCAACTAGTAGTTATGACAGTAACTGAAATTATCTCAAGAGTAAACACAGATCTACAGACTGTCAGGCAGTTACCAAAGAACACATATTAAACAAGTCAATAAACCTGGAGATGATGCTTTTGATCTCATGTTTACTGAACCCACAGCTGAGATCTCTCTGTCAATGTAGATCTGCTGCCCAACTGCCACAAGGAGGTTCCTCTTTCTTCAAACCTTTCATGCTGCCTGCACAAGGGACCTCACCCACTAGAAGCTATCCCTCCTGTCAGAAAATAACCTCTGCGTCCTCCAAAAGAACTTCTGCGACCTATCACAGTCCTCCTTTGCCTCTGCGCCGATCACCTGTAGGAAGAGCATCGACCCCTTCTTAAGCCCATTGGTCCAAGACCCGTTCAATGCTCATTGGGTCCCATATTTATTGCCCGGAGGAAATCAGGCCCCAACCGAAATTTGAATCAAACCTACGCGCGCCCTTTTAACTCAAAGGTCCTGATCATTTCTGGATCTGACGGTCCAGATTCAATTGCGATTTTGCATTTCGAGAAATCAGGGTTTTTGATGTCGAGTGACTTTGTTATTTCAAACTCCCGATCCCCGATTCTCCGATAGGGCCTCCAGGCTGCCACGCATCCACACGAATAGACGGTCCAGATCTCGTGACATGCGTCCTATTTGAGATCCACAGCTGTGGTTACATCGCGAAATCGCATATCGCGATTTCGGAGTTCTTGATGTCAAGAGATTTTGGCATTACAAAATCCTGATCCTCGATACTCTGCTGACGTCACACGTGGTTTGACACGTGTTAAACACTACCACGTGTCACTCTGATTCATGACTTACCTGTGCCTGAACTGTTGAATCTTCTTGCCACCTGTCATTACCTGGTTGTGCCACGTGTCATTACCTGGTTGTGCCACCTGTCAGTCGGGATTTCGCATATCGCGAAATCGAGATTTTCGTTGTCGAGTGATCTGGACATTTCAAAGTCCTGATCCCCGAATCTCCGAATGACTTATCTCCCTCGCAACTTCTGCAAATCTGACGGTTGTCGGCCTTTCAGGAAATTTGAATGGGATCCAACGATCACTGACTCGTTTGTCTTCCTTCTTCTCTGTAAACTTCTGCTGGGGGCGTTTTCTTCAATGCTATTCCTCCTGAGCTTTTACATCCGAATCCCCAAGGGGTTTTATCCTTCATATCCTTCCATCTCTGTTGTTGCCATCAATGACAAAAACCATCATCGTTGCTTGTTCAATATTTTTGAACAGTACAAACCCTTGGGAGCAACTCAGTGGTGAAATATCCACTCACCTTGTTCCACAGCTTGGTCTCGGGGATGAAACACTCCTCCACACCATTCTAGTCTCAGGGCCAGTTTATCGAGGGAGGTTCGATCCAGCTTATCCTGAGGGCCTAGGGCCATTCCGACTGTTGGGTTTTGTTTGTAGGGGCAGGACCATCAGTTTGAGGGATTTTCTGGAGGGTTATCATCATTCTACATTTGTCTATAGATTGGGACATCTTGGAGCCATAGGGGGCATCCTGTAATTCAATAAAACTCAGATATAGGGAGATCTACTTGAGATCTGAGTCCGAAACTTCTCCCACGGGATTCTCATAGGCTGATCTATATTCTTGGAGAGTTTCAAAGCATTTGGAGGCCTCCTTCATCAGGGCTAAACCAGCTAGGGTTTCAGTCATCCAGTGGGGCACCCCATTTAGTGGGAAATTCAGATCTACAGAGATTGAGAGGGATCTTGGAGATTCAGGCACCTGGGTTATTCTTACCATCACCCGATCTATCAATTGGCATATTTCTTAGGGTGATTGGACACTTTTGGCAGCAAGGCTGAGTTATTGAGGGTTTCAGCCTTCTATTGGAGCGTGGCATTTTTCAGCTGGAGAGTTTGGCATTCATATCTGCTTGTATTGATCTTCATTTCTTATTCAGCCTTTGGAGGCATTATTTTGTATTAGCGGGAGCATTTTGTAGCAGCTCATATCTATTGCTTGTACGACCATCTGAGGTTTATGCCAGGTCGACCATCTATTGTATTGATCTTACATTGCTCATAATAAAAAGGTCAGATCTTTGCTTGTNGTGCTTCTACATCTTGAATATATTGTGATCTCCATGTGTTGATGAATCTTGTATGCACTTAATAACTCAATAAATTAGTAGTAGTTAGTGATTCCAAGAAAGAATTTGGCTTGGGATCATTATAGTCCTCTTCCCTTGGTTCTTCCTCCTCTGAAGTCTCCTCCAGCTCCACCTCCTCAACCTCTTCTCAGTCCCTAAGGAGTTTCATTCACCCTGAATGTTGTTTGATCCAGCATGTCCGCAAGTGCATCCAACACTCTACACTAATTGGTAGTATTTGTGGTAGATGCACAAAACTCACAATGTATAATATTTGTTACTTTTGAATACTTCTAAATAATGGGGCACTATCTCAGCCCATGCCCATGGATTCAGAAAATCTAGTAATACTCGACTGATGGTGATTCTTGGCTACCTGAAAAAGCATGATATGGGGTGAGGTTATGGAATGGTAAATTCATAGATACTTTCGCAACTCCTCCCATGGGTCCTGGTGAGGGTCCCATTGGATTCTGAGGAGGTCCCATTCCCCTCATTCGTGGACATTCATTCACCAGATGTCCTTCCGTGTAACATCTAGTACACTAGACCCGTGGTCGTCCTGTTCTAGGTATCGCAAATTCTTGAATCTTTTCTGTAAGCACTAATGTTTTCCCTTGTAGTTGCACCAAAGTTTCATCTGCTGGGAGTCTGGTCACTTTCAGGCTCCTCGGGTATCCTTCCATGGCTTCAATCTTCATTGATTGTTCCAAGGAATTTGTCAAAGTGGCTATCCATTGTTGCATTAAAAAAATCCATGTTAGAGGTAGAAATCCCTGAATATACCATTCTCATTGATGTTCCTCATGAATTAGATGTGCTAACCTCCCTATATCATCTTTAAACTTCTGGCTATATTCCTAGGTTGATTCACCTTCCCTTTGTTGAATCTCACACAACTCATACATAGCTTGTTGTTCTGACTAAGTTATCTTAAACTCTTTTATGAACCTTGTTTGTACCTGGTCAAGTATGAACAATTGATCTTGCATTCCTGGCACTCCTGGCTCAATAACCTTCATGTACCATTTGAGATCATAGACTCTCATGGTATTCTGTAACTCAACCAATTTATTTGCATCCAGAGTCCCTCTAGACCTCCATATTTCTTCACATAAGAACCAATGCTACTCAACATCTTCATCTCCTTTACCCCAGAATTCTGGGTATCGAGCAATCGAACCTCCCACTTTACCAACCATTGCTGATATTACTACTCCTATCAAAATAAAACCTATCGGTCCTGGTTTCGACCTACCAGGGGATCCCAATATCCTCCATGTACTCACACTTCCTGTTTGAAACTAACTAACTAGCTATACTGGAACAAAATTACCATAACAAGGTAGTATCGAATTTACCATTGGTATAGAAGACACTTGGGGTATGAGTGATTCGGGGCTGGCGCCATTGGCTTCAGGGTGGGTTTCTTTGATCTGGGGGGTATCGTTCTCTTCCTATGGAGCATTCTCTTCAGCCATATTCTTGATATTTCTTGGCATCGGGGCTGAATATTTTATTTCCTCTTAAAGATCCATGTCATCTTCCTTCTCCCTTGCTTCTACACCTTCTCTTTCTTGTCCACCCTCCTGGGAAATTCTTTCTCTTTGCACTTCTCTTTCACTTAATATTTGACTAGACAATATTTCCTGTCTTCTCATCTCCTTCAACTCTTCCATCTGTCCTTATTCTACTTCTCCTGGTCCGACTTCTTTCCACAACTTCTCAAACTGTTTTCCTTCTTTCTTTATCTTACCGTGCCACCACTTCTAAACTATGGTGACTCTTTTCAAGGCTCACTCGTGTCTTGAGTTCATTTCTTGTTGTTTCCCTCATTTGTCAAAGAAACCTCTCCCCTCCCTCATGCCATGTCTCCACCCCACCCCAAGTGAGGGTGTTTATGTTTCCATCTCAGTCAGATACATAGTCAGCATACCCTCTTCCATCAAGAAAACCTTAATCCATAGGGGGATTTCCCTCAATAGTCTTCCCCTTGCGTCTTTCTTGAAATTTGCTTCTGCTTGTGAAAAATATTGGTGATTATCAGATGAAAACTCAATAATGTATCCTTCTAATGTTTTCTTGACCCAAAAATCAATCGCTCACATGAATAGACGATCTATTATTTGGTTTCTTTTCAATTTACTAGATAACCATAGCATAGATAGGATCACTAAGAAAAACACAATCACAAGATACACAACATTTATCCTGGGAAACCCTCATGGGGAAGAAAACCTAGCAAAAAATTCCTTAATATAGATAGCCAATACAATGCCAAGGCAATAAACCAAACACGAGAGAATATCCTCTCCCAAGTAATGCACCTCTCTCTCTTCCTTCTTCTCCAACTGTAGCTATAAAACTTGTGCACTGGATGATCAAATGAGTGAATGAACAAATGAGGTGTGGCCTCCTTTATTTATACAATCTGGCAAGTGCTGAAAGGAAGTGTCTTTTCACTGGCAGGGCTGACTTCTCTTTATGGGTGGTGAGAACCACTTTAGTTTGCCTGGGGGCCGACTTCTTAATTTGCATGTTACAATTAGGGTTTGACCAATCCAGAAAAGGGGATTTGGTCATTTACAATTCCCGACATAATCAATCCACAAAACGGATTGATCTAATGAATAATACATTAATAATAAATAGATTACTCTTTATAGTTACAATATTTCAACACTCCCCCTTAACAAGAAGGGTATTCTACAACATCATTAGGAGAGAGAGAGTGTAGAAAAATAAACAACATCTGGAACACTGACTGGCATATCTATAAATCATCAAAAGTTTTTATCATCAGCATCATTCACAACATGGAGCTGGAGTAACATCATCATCCTCATCGACATGAGGCTAAAGTAACATCATCATCTTATTTAGCATGCAGATAAAGTAACATCATCATCTTCTTTAGCATGAGGCTAAAGTAACATCATCGATTTCAACATGAAGGATGAAACAACATCATCATCATCATCATCTTCAACAAGAAGCTGAAGTGGAATCATCATCATCATCTTCAACAAGAAGCTGTAATGGCATCATCATCACCATCTTCAACAAGAAGCTTAAGTGGAATCATTATCATTTGATCAACATGGATTAGTATAACACTAATACATCATCACCATCAATAAAAACATGAGGATGATACAACATCAACAACAACAATATCACAGCACAAAGGCTGGAGCATCATCAACATCAGCACTAGGCTGAGAATATTCAACATGAAGCTATCATCACAACACGAGGCTGGCTACATAATATCATCAACCCAAAGATGGCATCACAACACAAGGCTAGAAACACAACATCATCAACACGAAGCTGACATCACAACACGAGGCTGGCAAAACATCATCAACGTGAAGATGCCATCACAACACGAGGCTGGCAAAACAACATCATCAACATGAAGCTAGAATCACAACATGAGGCTGACAACACATCATCAACATAAAGCTGGAATCACAACATGAGGCTGGAAACACAACATCATCAACACGAAGTTGGCATCACAACACGAGGCTGGAAACACATCATTAGCATGAACCTGACATCACAAAACAAGGCTGACAACTCAACAACATTTTGTGGTACTTTGATAGATCCAAAGGATCTGTCCAGGAATCAAAATATTCCCTAGGATATGAAATCCTAACGGAGCTACCACTTCTGATCAGGATACGATAGTATCATTCGCACCACTCCCCCTTTCGAGGGAGGTCCTTTTGAACTATACCAAGATTGTCTCGAAAGTGCTCAAAATTTACACACGACAAGGGCTTGATCAACACATTTGCAACTTGTTCATCTATGCCAACACATTGGAGTTTTATATCTCCTCTCTACATCATATCACGAGTGAAGTGATACTGGATCTCTATGTGCTTCGACTCATCATGGAACACATGGTTCTCTATCATATTTATACAACTCTTGTTATCAAATAGGATCACGATGGATTCCATCTCCAGATCAAATAGATCTGTCAACAACATCCAAAGCCATACAACTTCACAACTGGAGGAACATGCAACAATGTATTCCACTTCTGCCATGCTTGGAGCAATGATGAATTTCTCCCTACTCTGTCATGAAGTCATGGTTGACCCCAGACTGAAACACCATCCCAAAGTCATGATCTCCACTATATCTGAGACCAAAATCCAATGTACCCTTAATTTATCTCATCACATTTTTTCATCATCAAGGTGAACATGTATGGATTCTACTAGATATCGACTCAAGGCAAAACATACATTTGGTCTAGTATTCATTAGATACATTAGCAATCCAATGATCTATCTGTACAACGTAGCATCAATCAATTCTGACGAAGTGTCAACCAGGAACTTCAACTTTGTTTCCATGGGTGTATTTGTGGATTAGCACTCCAACATATCAAATCTCTTCAGTATTTCAACTGCATACTTCCCTTGGTTAAGGAAGATTTTCTCTATGTTCTGCCAAACTTCAAGACCTAAGAGATAATGCATTAGGTCTTCCATAAAACTCTGTAGTGATCTTCTTCTTCATTTTGTGATGATATTTTCTTCATCTTGTCAAGAATACATCATATACATATAGTAGAAACATCATTGGCTCATCATTCATAACCTTGAGGTGAAGGTTAGAATCAAATTTACTCTTGGTAAAGCCCAAGCTCGTCAGGAGATTGCCAATCCTTCCATATCAAGCTCTAGGATATTGCTTCAACACATACATAGCTTCATTTAACTGACAAAGATGAGTCTTTCTATCTTCAATCTTAAAATAATTTTTTCTCATTACATTGTACCAATCTGGTACACTTTCACAGCTGCAACTCAATCTGCACAGTCATGTGCTAGCTCTATGTGCTCTCTGCAAAGAACTATCTGTCTCACTGCCTGAGAGTATGTCCTATCCTCTTTCTGCAACTGTTCCTTTTGGAACTAGGTCTCTGCACCTGCACCTTCTCTAAGGCTGAGAATGGTTGCTCCATTCTCATTGTGACTGCTGAAATCTGGGAGTAAATCCTCTACTCCATCATGGTAACAACTTCATCTAAAACTAAGAGTGGATCAATAACTGATACTGAAGATAACTCTTCTTCTTTTATGGAGTTAACACTATCTTTCATTGTAGTCATGTCTCTATGACCCAACTAATGTACTGCATCAACTTCCACTCAATTTTAAATATGGGGATTTCTCCCCCTGCATCTCATACTATATATGAATCATGGTTGTTCTGGTTGTTTTCATAAATACTAGAACTATTTCTTCAATAAGCGTCTTGGCATAGTCTTCTCCCTTTTGCTGGGAGAATCCTCTGGACACACATCATGATTTGTACATCTGCAACATGATTGATCTATATAGATCAATATTGGAAGTCAATACTGACTTCTCTTCTAGTCTCACAGAAGAATCCATCTCCTAGTCTTTCTAACTGGCTTCCTTTATTTTCACCAAAACAAGGGAATCTTCTAGGAGATTTCATATCTCTTTTGAGGCTACGATCTAGTATTTTCACAACATCGGTCTCCCAATCCTGGGAGATGTCTCTTCATCTGATCCTTTCTGAGATAAGCCTTACTCTCGATTTCTTCTGAGTCTACAAGGAATTCATCATCTCTTACATGGTATGCTTGGTGTTGAATACCAAGTCTAAATATGAAAAGTTGAGTCAGACTTCAAATGAGTTCTGCTTCCCATCAAGGTGGCTTCATTATCCTTTGAATAAGTCTATTGTGATTTCTTGTTCTAATGTTCGATCATTTTTTGGAGCCTTATGCTTGTTACAATCAATCTCCATATGAGATACTCTAGATCTCAACAGATAGCTGCTTCTTCATCTTCTTTGGTACATGAATGTATATGGTCATGTACATAATCTTCTTCATGGCTTATCTAATATGTTGCCTTCTGCAACCTTCACTATAGCTTTCTCAGGGTTATCACCTATGACCTGAAACAAGGTCAACAAAACAACAAGCAAGAACAATACTCCTTTGATGATAAAACAATGGCACAAATAATTGTCACAATAACTCCTTTAGAGCTTTCATTTGTGACCTGTCTGAAACAAGGATCAAAATTAAGAAATACAATACAAAATGAGATCAATACTCTTCTAGTGTTGTGAGAAAATATTCCTCCATGGTAACCTGGAATCAACTCAAGAAGTTTCTCCTAGAGGAGATGTTAGTTGTATCTGGTAAATGATTACATTAAGCATTTATCTCAATATGATCACATGCTACAAAGTATAATACTTTTCAAAGACTTCTATCTCAACTATAGTTTTTACTTTTAAAGGGGTAGTTATCAACTTTTTCATGTGCAACTTTGAATCTTATCAACTTAATTAATCAAACCTGGAACCTGGAGTCTTGTCCTTAAGAATGAGTGTGTTTCTTTACTTCCAAGTCTCCTTCACTCAAGATGACAAGAGATTTATTCAACCTGACTTCTGTACTAAGACAATATGCTATCTTGATAGAAGGCTAGGTTAGAGGATAAACTCTATGATCTCAAATTTAATCCATCTAATACCTGGACTTTAATTTTGACCAAAGGTTAGTATGATGGTCATAGCTTCAACATGCAACCTAGATCAAAATAATGTCATAACAATTAGATGCATATAAGAATAATCAAACCTGGGTTGCATTATTCCTCTGAATGTGTTGGATCTTGAGATCCTTCTGAATCTATGGCAAGAGATCCCTTCTCTTGCAAATACCCTTTAACGCTTAACAATTTAAACATATGTGAGTACATACCTCTAATAACATTTGCAGGTAGTGGCACCATCTGGTAGCAGTGGTAATAATTACCAACTCTTAAGAAATTCAAGGGTGACTGCAACTGGTACTGTAGCTGATACCTCAACTGATACTACAACTATAATTGATACTGGAATTGAATCTTAAACTGCAACTGCAACTGCAACTTAGGGTTTTATGAGGAAACCCTAATTTTTCAAATTTCAAATTTTGAAATTCTGATCTAGGGGCTAGATGCATTGAGCTGAGGCGAGTAATCTAGTGCAGTCAAATTTTTGAAAATTGAAATTTTACCCCCTAAAACTTGACCAACAGATTTCTGTACTGGTGCTTCTAGTTTTCAGGTACTTCTGGTTTTTTGGTACTTCTGGTTTCCTGGTACTTCTGGTTTTCTGGTACTTCTAGTTTTCTGGTACTTATGGTATTGGTGAAAACTAGGGTTTCACTTTTCGGGAGTTTTATCCACTGAAAAGGTGCGCTGAAGGTGCCAAAGACTTCCTTGGGCTAGGGCATGCTTTTCTAGATGAATTTTGGGCTGAAATTCCTCTTCAATAAAAGCCCTAATTTTCTTGTACGACAACAATGACGTTTTTCTTTTTCCTGTGAAAGATGCTCTCTTTAGCTTAAGTCGGATACCATGTTAAAGTTTAATCTATTATTAAGTTTATTTTCAATTTACTAGATAACCATAGCATAGATAGGATCAGTGAGAAAAACACAATTACAAGATACACAACATTTATCCCGGGAAACCCTCATGGGGACGAAAACCCAACAAAAAATTCCTTAATATAGATAGCCAATACAATGCTAAGACAATAAACCAAACACTAGAGAATATCCTCTCCCAAGTAATGCACCTCTCTCTCTTCCTTCTTCTCCAACTGCAGCTATCAAACTTGTGCTCTGGATGATCGAATGAGTGAATGAACAAATGAGGCACTGGCCTCCTTTATTTATACAATCTGGCAGGTGCTGAAAGGAAGTGTCTTTTCACTAGAAGGGTCAACTTCTCTTTCTGGGTGGTTAGAACCACTTTAGTTTGCATGGGGGTCGACTTCTTAATTTGAATTTTACAATTAGGGTTTGACCAATCGACAAAAGGGGATTTGGTCATTTACAATGCCCGACATGATCAATCCACAAAAGGGGATTGATCTAATGAATAATACATTAATAATAAAGAGAATACTCTTTGCAGTTACAATATTTCAACACGATCCAACCGATGAAGTGTTGCAATTGTTTTTGTATCCCAAGTACATGTCCTCTTGACTTATTCTTGGAATTCTGGAGCTTCTTGGAGCCTAACTATCTAGTGGAAAATTTCGTCCGGGAACTTAACCCAAAATATCTCCTACTGGTCGCTCGATCTTTCTGAGTAAAAGACTACCTTCCGTGTATCTTTCACAGATTTTCCTCTTAGATCCGCTTCTTTCCATATGAAGGGGTCGTAATTTCTCTCCCACCATTGGTGAATATTAGATTTGTGAATCTGTGGAAGCATTCTCCCTACAAGTTCCCTTTTAATGCAGGTCTAGATAACAAAACCATTTTGTTGGTGTGGAATTGATCAGACCAGGGTCCTTCTCAAGTTACCAACAAAAGGTACTGTGTAGTCTAGAGTGTTGGAATTTTCATCTCCTTTGAAGAGAAGAATTCTCACCCGAAGTGCAACCAAGACAGAAGGATAGGGAAGGGCAAGTAGAATACTTGGCTGGGTTCCCAGAACCTTCAAGACTCACCATGATATTGCACAAGATAAACCAATTACAGATCATATCTGAACTCATGCATACAAGAACTGAAGATACTTAAGTTGCGAAAAACATTCATACACATAAACATCATATTGAGCTTATCAAACATAAATAAGTACTGTAAAGATACAATGCATAATCATAAAAAAAGTATGACACATTATATTTCAAAATTTTGTGTCCTTCTTCATCTATTATATTCATAACTTATCAAATACAATCACAGAGATACAACTTGGTACTCTGTTACACACTTTTGACTCTGGACTCATGCTATAGAGCTCTATCTAACAAAAACCAAATACAGATTACAAGTACAACATTTTCTTAACAACAACAAAACTCAACCTATCAAGACCAAGAACCTATAACTGAGAGAGAACGAGAGAGTCCTTTTACAATCATATACATCTCATATATATAAGCTGATTGGGATCTTCTAGCTTTGGGATCAGATGCTTTCTTGTTCTGTTGTAATTGATTTTTCCTTGCTGGCGTTGCGCTATCCTTTTCCACAACTGATTTCTTTTACTTTTCCTCGCTCCACTATCCAAATTCTTCTGTAGCTTGTGCAATTCATGCTAAACCAAAACTGGGACTGTAGTCCTTCTTTTGCAGCTTCAAATCCAAAAACGAAGTGGTCAGATAAGATTGGGAGTTTCCAGGAAGTCAGAAAGCGAGCTTTAGTGTTGGTCCTAGAGTTGGGCCCTTTGTTTGAAGAGGCAGAGGAACATAAAGAGCAAGCAGAAGAGGAAGGTAAAGCGAAGAAGGAGGATAATGGAAATAAACAATTACTCCTAGTAGCTGTGAAAGAGCCAAGTACTTGACTCATGGGCGAGTTAAGGCTTGTGGTCATAGCCTTTTGGGCCCTTCGTTTTTAGATTTGAAGCTGCGCAAGAAGGAATACAATCCCAATTTTGGTTTAGCATGAGTTGCGCAAGCTACATAAGAAGCTGGATAGTGGAGCAAGGAAAAGTAGAAAAAATCAGTTGTGGAAAAGGACAACGCAACGCCAACAAGTCAAAATAAGTTACAACAGAACAAGAAATCATGCGAGCCCAAAGCCAGAAGATCCCAATTAGCTTATATATATGAGATGTATACGATTGTAAAAGGTCTCTCTCGTTCTCTCTCGGTTCTGGGTTCTTGGTCTTGATAGGTTGAGTTTTTCTGTTGTTAAGCAAATGTTGTACACGTAATTTGTATTCGATTTTGGTTAGATAGAGATCTGCAACATGAGTCCAGAGTCAAAAGTTTGTAACAGAGTACCAAGCTGTATCTCTGAGATTGTATCCGATAAGTTTTGAAGATAATAGTTGAGGAAGGACCCAAAATTTTGAAATATAATGTGTCATATTGTGTTTAAGATTACATATTGTATATTTAAAGTACTTATTTATGTTTGATAATCTCAATATGATGTCTCTGTGTATGAATTCTTTTCCCAATTTAAGTATCTTCAGTTCTTGCATGCACGATTTTAGATATGATCTATAATTGGTCTATCTTGCGCAAGATCATGGTGAGTCTTGAAGGTTATGGGAACTCACCCAAGTATTTTCCTTGCCCTTCCCTATCCTTCTGTCTTCGTTGCACTTCATGTGAGAATTATTCTCTTTGGAGGACATGAAAATTCCTGCACTCTAGACTACATGGTACCTTTTGTTGGTAACCTGAGAAGGACCCTGGTCTAATCAATTCCGCACCAACATCCACCAAAGAGAGACATTTATTTATCTATTGATTTGATGCTAGTAGATGCCCCATTGTTCGAGACACCATACATAATGGGTACACCAGAAATACAAGAGTTTCAGATGTGGCTTGAAGAAATTTTGAAGAAGGGGTATATATGCCCAAGTGTGTCACCTTGGGGAGCCATGGTTCTTTTTGTAAATAAGAAAGATGGAACCTTAAGGTTGTGTATTGATTTTAGTAATCTTAATAAGGTTACCATAAATAATAAGTATCCTTTTCCAAGTTTAGGGAAAGGCACAAACAATTACGCAGAACTTATGGAAATCAAACTATTACTACTCTTTTCTCTAGAAACAAGTTGCCGAAACATACAAGTTCTAGGAGACTCCATGCTTATTTTAAATTGGATTAAAGAATTACAAACATGTCACAACACACACCTACAACCACTTCTCTAGGAGGTTATAAATATAAAAAAAGAATTTGACTGCTTTTCCATCTCACATGTTTACAAAGAGCGAAATGTAATGGAAAAAACTTTATCCAAAGCAGGATTGGAGATGACATATGGACATTGGTGTTGGCCCTTGACCAAGTTTTGGGAGACACTTGGTCATGTTTGACAATTTTGGGACTTTGACAGCCCGTCAAAGATGGAGTGCCAGACGAAGTGGAGATTGCAGAATCTCGACCCACTTTTGGGTCCTTTTTGGGTTTTTGGGATAATGTAACGAGAATGGGATGTCTTCCCATGGGATTTTCCCATGTTTAGGCCTATTTTGTATGTATAAATAAGTAAGCTAGGTGATGTAAGTAGTAGAGTACATCTATGTGATGGTAAATATTGCTATTTGCAAGTGATCTATGTGATTGAGTAGGCTTTGTGCATACTATTGAACTTGCAGTGTTAAATACAAGTGTTTGTAAGAGACTGGATGCTCAGATACTCGGGGAAGGAGGATCTAGCGAGGTGTGCAGATCTTATGTCCTATGCAGAGTAGGGTTTTGGTGGCTTTGTTCTTGTAACCTATTTGACTGAAGACAATAAAGAAGAATAATTGGTGGATGTAGCCCCAGGGTGGGGGTGAACCACGTAAATACTGTGTTATGCTTTGTGCTTCGGGTTGATGTGTTTATCCCTTCTTTTGCTAAGTGCTTGGACATGTTTAGATAGATATGCTTATTCTTTGTGCTTATTAGACATGTATGAATGTGCCAAGTGCTTGATCTATTAGATCTTAATAATTCATTGATGTTAAGTGCTTAAGTAGGTTAAGATCTCTGTGATGGATGCGAAGATCTATTTTACCAGTGAAGTAGATAATGATTGTATGTTAAGGAACTAAAGGTGATGAATGATTTATTAAGTAGTATAATCACAGATCTGTGTCCCAGCTAAGGTTGCAGACGCTTGAGTCCTATAACCACCCTTGCCTCTACCTCGGGTGAGACTTAATCTTCTTTGCAGGTGTTGCTGAAAGGGCTGGTAGTTAGGGATTTATTTTTGTGCTCTTGAGCATTGAACCCTAGGTCTTCCCATGTGCCAACAAATGGTTCCATTGCTGGGACCTAAAACTGTGATTGATGGGAACTAAGAAATAAGAGGCTTGTGCAAAAGAAATCTTTGTGCGTAGATTTTTTCCCTAGGGCGCAGTACCCTACTCGGATTATAAGCTCTGTGCTAAGAAAAGAAGTCCTATGAAGTAAGAAGGTCAAATCTGAAAGAAATAAGAAAGATCTGTAAGCTCTGTGCTCTGATAAAGGTAAGAATAATAGAAAAAGTCTATATTTGAAAGCTTTGTGCTATGTAAAAGTAAGATAAGAATTTTTTTTTGTTTCTAGAATATGAATTTAGGTATGTTTGATAGATTCCATCCTAGCTTGAAAACTAGGGCACTAATAGATGAAAGAAGATTTGATATAAGTAGATTTGATAATAATAATGAAAGATATGTTATACCTATATATAGAAAGAATGTTTGGACTAACAAATGGATGCGGGATCCTAGAAATAATTTGTTGCAGGTTAACTCCTATGATCCTAGTGTGCAATATAAAGGGAGTTGGGGATAATTTAAAATAAAGAGAGGATTCACTCTCTGTTATAGTTGCAGAAGACCAGGACATCTTGCTAAGGAATTCCCTAGAAGACCAGGACATCTTCCTAAGGAATTCACTGGATGAAGGCCTAGTTGTCTTTGTTGTAAAGCTATGGACCATGAAGTGTTGGATTGCCCTAGAATGATCACTAAGCTTGAAGGAATGAATTTGAATCAAGAAAACCCTAAGGAAGATCCAGAAAAGGCAGAACCCCAAAAAGAATCAGAGAAAGTATTGATACAAATGAAAGAGACCCCAAATGACCACCGACATGTCATATTATCAGAGGTTTTCAAAGAAAAAGAATGCATTGAAGCAAGAATAGGGGACTTCGACATTGACTATGTTCTTGATGAAGAGACACAAGTGAATATTATGCTAGAAATAACCTGGGAAGCTATAGGAAGGCCTGCTATGATCCCTTCCCTAGGAGGAATAAGTTTATTTAGAGGAAAGTTAGTAAACCTATGTGGAAGGCTCGCTCGACTACCTATGCCTATCAATGGAACTTCGACAAAGGAATATTTTGAGATTATGAAATGTATTGAAGACATCGCCTTGTTTACCATGTTACTAGGGAAACCTTGGATTGAAAGAGATCAAGCCAGATGGAAAAAAGAAGAAGAAGCCTTGGAACATAAGAAACAAGAGTTAAAATATTTCATGACTAGAAGGATCACTCAATTGATTAAAGAACAGGAGAATGGATCAAAGCAATTTGACCCCAGAGACTCTGATGTCGAAGCTACAAGACCACTAGAATACCCTCAGAAGACTAAAGTACTTACTCCAGAGGTAGAAGATATGTTAACCCTGAAAGATTCTCAACAATGTGTAGTAACTATGTCTAAAGAAGATAAGAATCAGAATGGAAAGAAGAATACTGAGACAAAGCTCACTGGAAAGAAGGATAGGAAGCTAAGTAAGAAGAGGGATAAAATTGAAAAATTACAGAAGGTTCTAGAGGGAGCCTCCCAGAAGGAAAATTTGAAGAATTTGAGCTTCGTCGAGGTATCAAAACAACGACATAGGTCACTTTGCCATGGCAAAGCAATATAGACATTGTGGATGATATATCCATTCAACTGATGCTCCGAATGACTGGAAAAACATTTATGGCTCACCATTGCACCGCGCCATAATGGAAAGAACAAGAGTTAATGAAGACTCATACACGTTGCAAGCAATTTGTTGCCGAGTTTCCTATTTATCCCGTCGTGCCATGCACAAAGAACACTTTTTCCAAATCGAGAATTTGAGCTCACAACCTTGGTTAATATTTTACAGTGATAATTACACCCTTACTTTCCATCTTATTTCCATGTCTACATTACTTCGTGAGACATATATTATTAACCCTGAGCGCGTATGTCCGAGGAGATCAACACACTCGAAGAATCCACAAAGGAAGTACTCGTTGATCTCAAGACCGAGAAAGTCATTTTGGAAAGAAGAATGTCTACAGGTGTGCAAGCATCATTGACAGGAGGAGTCCAAGCTTCTCCATCGACTGCTTGTGGAGTAGGAACTTCCAGAATCACGACAGAGACGAGAATGAAGCATAGAGACGATCTCACGAATGCTAAGTTGATTCCAAGCATATTACCCACGTATATATCTCTGCTGAGTGGCACAATGAACAGAGATAGAGTACCTAGAGATTTTGACTATGCCTTGGTCACTGCGTACCTCCCGAAAGGGATACGCGCAGTTCGCATAGACCAGGATAAGATAGTAGCGCTGAAGTTTAGCGACTTCAACCTTGGAGACCATAAAGATTATAGTATGCTCACCCCGCATAAGTATATGACCAAGAGGAAAGGAAATAATTCAAAGATTATCCCCCAGCCTTGGACCCATAACCTCGCGCAGTCTACCCTGCTTAATGTTATGAATATCCCGCACTTCAGATTCCATCAAGAAGTGAACGCATGTGTTAAGTTGTTGTTATCCTGTTACCATGGAGGATATCTATGGCTGAATTGACGTATCATAGTGGATCCAAACTTGATCCATCGGATCACCGAGCTGAGCATGCAAGGCCATGACCCAGATGATTTTTACCCTGGAAAGACCACAAACTGAGCCTTAGCACAGAATATAAAAGAGACTTATGGCGATGTCAAGAAGGGCACGCATGGCTACAAGGTAGTCTCTATTCAGAATGGCGCAGTGTGCCTTTCTTGTCAGCTAATCACAGGAAATTTAGTTCGCAAGAACCGACCAACCCAAGTCATTGGATTCGTAGTATACCTCACAAGAAAGTGCGCAGAGGGCATATAGATGAATTGGGCGTAGTACTTGGTAAACCAACTGAAGATTGATTGCAGAGAATCCCATGACCAAGGATATGAGTTCCATGTCAGTTGGCTCCTGATCTTTATTGGGAGATGTCGTAAGGTGCAACCTTCCTGGACATTGAGCCATTTGAACCATTGGCCACGAAGTTCAGTACCCTGTGGTACTTGAACGATATGAATAAACAATGGCAGTCAAATTCCTTGTTTCAATCATATTATAATTAGTTGAAAGTAGCTATCCAGTCTACACCATGCATCACTCCGAACACCCTCTACAGGTTTCGGCCCCTGATGAAGTTCAACATAGACAGACACTTTCTCTACATCATATCATGCACTAACAAGCACAAGAAACAGTTATAGTTCTATTATAAATTAACAGAATAGGATTTGGAGGTGATCACAAAGGAATGGTCAGTGGACCTCCTTATTCCAGCTGACCTTGCGGATATATCTGATGTAGACAGTCCAAAAACTGCGCAGGATCTACCCGGACCTAGCACACGACATAATATTAGCGAAGATCAATAATTAAGCAGTACCTCAGTGAAAAATTCTTCCATCACACCATAGCAAGAGGGTGATTGTGAAGATCTAGAAGAAGTTGAACATAAGCGCAGAGATGAAGCATAGTTTTTGAAGAAGAGGAAGGGTTCACCTCAGAAACCTTCTTCCTGGAAGAATTCCAAAGCTCCCATGACTAAGATGTAGACCACAATGACCCCATATGACTTCAACTTCATCGTCACAGCTTTGAATGATGTTGCAATGGAGATAGTAGAGAAGCAAGAGACTAAACAAGAGCAGATGTACATTCATATCGAGATAGAACTTCAAGGAATGTAATAGGAACTTCAGTCGAAGTGCATAGTCTCCACTGTGCCCTTGTCAGTCAAAAAACCAGAAGTAGGAGATGAGCTAGCTCAACTCCATCGAATTGCGAATTCAGTCGAGGCTCGACTTCGAAAAGCACAAGATGAAGCAGAGAAAGATATCTAGGCTTTGACACAAGTACACAGATTACTTGTAGAACAACACAGTGATGCAGAACAAGAAATGAGTGCTCTCCAAGCAAAGTGGAATGACGAGAAAGAACAACTACAACAAGGAAAGGAAAAGTTTCTAGTGGGGAAACTAGAGGTAAAGGAAGCATTCAAAAGAGCACTTCTCTCTGTGACAGTCATTGAGGTAAATACCGAAAAAAATCCCACAATAGGTGGCACAACTCGAAGAAGTGATACAGAAGCTGCAACAATGCATTGTAGATCTAGAGCTTCGCGCAGTACCTGAGACCCCGCAGGAGATTAGAAAACAAAGAGAAATAACTGCCCGCAGTGCAGTTGACAAACTAAAAGCTCTTGCCTTGGAGTGCAAGCAGCTGAGTAGCCGCAGTGCCCAGACATATGAGAACCTCACCGAGAACCCTGAGTTATATAAATTGGAGTTGCAGCTCCAGGAGGTGAAGTATGAAGCTGAAAATCTATAGACATAGCTAAAGGCCCTATCACCCAAAGAAGAATGAAGAGATCTCATGAGTAGCGCATGGCCCAACAACATATCCATACGATCCATAGAAAAGTGATGGACGTGACTCAACGACTTCAATCAGTGAAAGATAAGGCATGTCATATGTTCACAAAGGTTGAAAGCTGAGGAGGAGAGCTAGAACAGGTTGTAAGTGCAACAAAACAATGCCTAGAGGGACCCGTCAATGACGCACTCATACAGGATTTTGCTGAGCAAGAGGTCGTAGCACAACAACAAGTCGAAGCAACTCGAGCCAAGCTCAAGGGATTTGAGGTAGAATTGATCAGACTAGAGTGACTCAGGATGAGTCACATGTGAGTATTGGGGGCCTGTTGGCCCTTGACCAAGTTTTGGGAGATACTTGGTCATGTTTGACCATTTTTGGGACTTTGAAAGCCTATCGAATATGGATCTCCAGATGAAGCGGAGATTGCAGAATTTGGACCCACTTTTGGGTCCCTTTTGGGTTTTTGGGATAATGTAACGGGAATGGGATGTCGGCCCATGGGATTTTCCCATGTTTAGGCCTATTTTGTATGTATAAATAAGTAATCTAGGCAATGTAAGTAGTAGAGTACATCTATGTGATGGTAAATATTGCTATGTGTAAGTGATCTATGTGATTGAGTAGGCTCTGTGCATACTGTTGAACTTGCAGTGTTAAGTACATGTGTTTGTAAGAGACTGGGTGCTTAGATACTTAGGGAAGGAGGATCTAGCGAGGTGCGCAGATCTCCTGTTCTATGAAGAGTAGGGTTTTGGTGGATTTGTGCTTGTAACCTATTTGACTAAAGACAATAAATAAGAAGAATTGGTGGGCATAGCCCCAGGGTTAGTTGAACCATGTAAATAATGTGTGTTATGCTCTGTGCTTCAACTTGATGTGTTTATCCCTTCTTTTTCTAAGTTCTTGGACATGTTTATATAGATATGCTTATGCTTTGTTCTTATTAGACATGTATGAATGTGCTAAGTGCTTGATCTGTTAGATCTAAATAATTCGTTGATGCTAAGTGATTAAGTAGGTTAATATCTCTATGACAGATGCAAATCTCTGTTTTACCAGCAAAGTAGATAATGATTACATGTTAAGGAATTAAAGGTGCTGAATGATTTATTAAGTAGTATAATCACAAATCTATGTCCCATCTAAGGTTGCATATGCTTGAGTCCTATAACCACCCCTGCCTCTACCTTGGGTGAGACTTCATCTGCTTCGCAGGTGATGCCGAAAGGGCCGATAGTTAGGGCTTTGATGGTGCGCTCTTGAGTGTTGAACCCTGGGTTTTCCCATGTGCCAACAATTGGCACATTTTGGAATAGGTTGCAGATTCATTTTTTGAATACAATCATAGGCCTTTCAATGAAGGGACAAATTCAGATACAAAACATGATAAATGAAAATGAAAACAGACAGTGTGTCAACAAACCTCCTTTTGATATCATTGATGTAATAAGGTTTTAGAAATAAGGAATGTTATAAAGTGAAACACTACAGGATTGGAAATCTCCAATGAAGCTACCCAACATTTTGGAATATGCTACATATGTACTAAATGTAATTTTATTATGATTATTAATAAAATTAAAATTTTTTCTGTAGAAAAAAAAAGTATCCTTTGCCAAGAATTGATGATTTGTTTGATGAGGTGAAATGTGAAAGAATATTTTTGAAGATTGACTTGATATAGGAATATCATAAAGTAAGGATAAAGGAAGAAGACATTAACAAGAAAACATTCAGAACAAGATATGGCTATTATGAATTCACGATAGTGCCATTTGGGCTATCCAATTCCCCAATAGTTTGTATGTTCCTGATGAATGGAGTGTTCAGGGAGTACTTGGACAAGTTTGTGATTGTGTTCCTAGATGATATCCTCATCTATTATAAATCGAAAGAGGAACATGATAA
Source organism: Picea mariana (assembly GCA_032191745.1). Taxonomy (NCBI): domain Eukaryota; kingdom Viridiplantae; phylum Streptophyta; class Pinopsida; order Pinales; family Pinaceae; genus Picea; species Picea mariana. Next base: position 260,922 of record JASDQU010736713.1, on the reverse strand, counting down.
ACATTTAAGAATGGTGTTGCAAGTTTTAAGAGAGCATAAATTGTATGCTAAGCTAAGTAAGTGCATCTTTTACCAAAATAAAATTCACTACTTTGGGCATATAATTTCAACAACAGGGATAGAATTTGATCCTGATAAGATAGAGGAAATTAGAGGATAGACAATGCCAAATAATGTGACAGAGGTCATATCATTCATGGGTATTTCCTGTTATTAACATATATTCATAAAAGGTTTTTCAAAGATTGCAAGTCAAATCACTTCTTTGCAAAAGAAGGGAGTGAAGTTCAAATGGAATTCCAAGTGTGAAGAGAATTTTCAACAGTTGAAGGGAATGTTGACAAGTGTACCAATCTTGAATATTGTAGATCCAAATGAATATTTTTTTGTGTGCACTGATGCATGCAAGGAAAGAATCGATGGAGTTCTTAGTCAAAGGGACCATGTGGTATGTTATGATTCCAAAACATTAAAATAACATGAAATAAATTATTCCACCCATGATATCGAGTTAGCAAAAATTATACATGCATTAAAAATATGGAGACATTATGTCATGGGTAATAAATTTGAGCTGATAATGGACCACTGTGGTCTGAAAGATTTGTTTGGAGAACCAACACTAAATTCCAGACAAACTAGATGGTTGGAATTTCTGAGTGAGCATGCCTTTGAAATTAAGCATATAAAAGGCAAGAAAAATCAAGTGGTTGATGCACTTAGCAGGAGAGCTCATGAAGTACATATTAACTCCATTAGCATGTATAAGACATATTTGAAGGACATAATTTTTACAACAACAAATTCAGATAAGAATTATTTAAAAATAAAAGAGATATTACAACAAGGTAATTTTCAATAGAAAATTGATTCTTATGAGCTAAAAGAGGATGGAATTATCATGTACAAGGGAAAAGTATATGTTCCAAACTCCCATGAGATGAAAATGTAGTTTTGAAGGAAATGCATAATGTGCCATATGTAGGGCACCCATGATATCAGAAAACAATTGCAGCTGTAAGAAGCCAATATTTTTGGCCAAGAATGAAGAAGGAAGTGGTTAATTACATAGCTAGATGTCTAGAATGCCAAAAGGTACAGACAGAACACAGGAATCCGGCAGGTTTTCTACAACCATTTCCAATTATGGAATGGAGGTGAGAAGTTGTCACGGTTGATTTTATTACAAAGTTGCCTAGAAAAATAAAGCAACATGATTCCATCATGGTGGTGGTAGATACATTGATTAAAGAAGCACATTTTATTCCAGTAAATACTACACACAAGGAAGAAAATACTACAAATATATACATGAAAGAAGTTGCTAGGCTACATGGGGTACCTAAAACAATAATTTTAGACAAAGATCCAAAGTTCACTTCCAATTTTTGGAAGGGTTTTTTCAAAGGATTTGGGACAAATTTAAATCTTAGTACAACGTATCATCCAGAGTCACATGGGAAAATAGAAAGGACTAACATAATAATTGTTGACATGCTTAGAATGTATGTGATGGATCAACCAGAAAAGTGAGAGGATTATATCCACTTAGTGGAATTTTCCTACAACAATGGGTATCACGCCTCATCGAAAATGAGTCCATTTGAAGCATTGTATGGTAGAAAATGTAATACTCCAATGAGCTGGGATAATCCAACAGAAAGAGTAGTTTTTGGTCCATATTTGTTAAAGGAAATGGAAGAGAAGATGGAAAAGATAAAGAAGAATTTAAAAGGTTCCCATGATAGGTAGAAAAGATATGCAGACAAGAATTTTTTTTTTTCCAGATAATTCAAAGTGGGAGAACATGTGTTTTTGAAAGTAAAGGTGAAGATAAGTTAGCTAAGATTAGTAAGTTTCCCATAGTTGGCAACAAGATATTGTGGAGTCTTTGAAATATTAGAAACGATAGGGCCAGTTTCATACATGTTAGCATTTCCTACATCCATGAGAGTGCATAATGTATTTTATGTGTCATTTTTATAGAAATATGTGCCTGATCCAAACCACATAATTGATTGGAATGTGATCCAGGTGGAGCATGAAGGGGATTTCTGGGTGGAACCAATACACATCCTGGACCAAAAATTCAAAGTTATCAGGAACAAATCCATATTGTTGGTAAAGGTTCAATGGAATTGCTATAGTCCTGATGATGCTACATGGGAGAATGAAGAAAACATGCGGGAATAATACCCATATATTTTCAACAGTTTTGAAGAAAACATAATGCAAGAATCCATTCTAAGCAACTAAAATTCTGGAACTACATCTTCAAGTCCTATCCAACTGTGTTGGGGACCTTTATAAAAGAAAAATTCATTCCTTGTTTTATCCATGATATTAATATGGTACATCCCTTGGGTTATCCATGATAAACGAATGGTGCATTCCTTGGGTCGATGAGTTGATAGGAGCATGAGATTATGGTTGGAGCTATTGTTGGAGTTGTTAAATTGCAGAATTTTTATTTCTAAGTATTGTGATATAAATTTTTATATATATGTGTATTGGCAAAGAGTTCACCAAGGACGACACAAAATTGTAGGGGAGGGGGAATGTAACATCCCCACTATAATCCCCAATTTAATTAATGCTTATATAAATATAATGTGTGGCTACGACCAAAACGATGTAATATGTGAATTATATTTTTATGTTTTAATAACAAAATGTGATGCCAAATCCAAGGGGAAATGGACAAGAGATGGGGTATAAATTAATCCACAAGAGAAGGGAGTGTTTAGGATAATGGCCAAGAGGCGACTAAGGGGGAAATACCCAAGTATATTAATTCAACCCATTTTTCCTAAATTTTCTATTTGTATATGAACCTTCCAATTTATGATTGAGTGTTCCCAAATCCAATCATTGAATACATGTAAGAGGGTGGGTGGGAGTAGATACATCTCAAAGTTATTGGGAACATGGGGGTTGAGTACAAACAACTAGGCGAAGAGTGTGAGTCAAGAAAGACAAGACAAAGGGAGGAAATTCATATTGGTTGGGGTAACAATTTTTAGTTAGTCAAGTTTGTGCATGGGAAGAAAGTAGAGAGAAATAAATAGAGCTTGAAGCTGATGCAACCATGGAGGGAAAATTATAGAGCATATTGAAGTGCAGTTGGAGTGAATTGGAGTTGGAAAACTAAAGAGCCAGGTTTTAAGGCCTGGAGGGTGAACTTCTGTGTGAGTTGCACTAAAACAACAAGTGTTTGCTGATAGTTTCCTAGAAGTTGTTTCCCTTGAGTTCCCAGCTGAGAGATTCCTAGCTTCATGTGCCAGAGATACCCTGATAAATGAATGGGATGCCCAAAGGACTAAGATCAGTGAAGGAGTACATTCCATGGGTTGGATAGGTCAAGATGAAGAGATCTAGTGGAAAATAGGGATAATCGTAGGAGAATATCAGTTGGGTTGTGAGTTTCATGAGTTGTGAGTGGACTGTGAGAGACCACCCTCTTCTTTGGATTGCTAGTCTCAGCTTGGGGGTGACTGGATATTGATATTTGGAACATTTAGGCTATGGTTGGGTGGAATTTCCATCCTAGGTAGCTGGTTGCACAACTGTTGTGAAAAGATAAGTGTTTTATCTTGTTGTTGTGTGAAATTATGTGTTTAATTTCTATGCATGAACTCTATGTATTTAGAAGTGATTTATATGCTGCTAAAATGAGTTGTTTAGTTGCATTTCATGTTGATTATTATCATGTTGTAGATGCTTCTATTTTATGGTTGTAGACAATAGCTAAATATGTTTTAATTCATAGATGAAAGCTACAAGAAATGAGTTAACTGTAAATGAATTAATTCAATTAGCATAACTTTCATTTTTATGTTTATTCTACAACGTAACGTCCCTTGGTTGGGATGGGGGACATTAAATGAGTCATGTCACAAAATTTGTATAGACTATCCTTGGGGTCGATAAACCCTCCAGTGACTATCGAATGACCTTTATTCAAATCTCAAACAAAGATCCGATCTAACCAAAATTCTAAAATATTTCCTATCTATGTTAACTGAGCAATAGAAAACATATTGGCACTAATGATTGACACATGATAAATGTAAAAAATCCTCCCATGTCAATAGTTAACATCACCTTGATCAACAATATCCAAAGCAAAATCATCGACAACATAATTTTTCCTCTCTTCCACATTATTCAAGGATGTGAACAAGGATGCATCCTTATCCATATGATGAGTGCACCCAGAGTCGACTACCCAATCGTTCTACGTATATTGAGACAAAAAGAGTTGAGAAGTTCCAACCTGGAAGGTGAAATTATCAGTGGGATGGAAAACAACGGACACATCTCCTTCAAGCTATTTAACCTTCTCTTCTAAATAGTCTCTCTTCTTATAGTATACTTTCTCCAAATGTCTAGTCTTTCCATAACACTGACATGTATTCTTCTTTCGACTTTGATGGGGTGCATATATTTTCCCCTTAGGTTTTTGTTCATGTGTAAAGTCCCCCAACTTGATTGAAGAACATTACTTGTGGAAGATACACATAAATACAAAATCTTTCTGCTAACTAAATCGATGTAGATTATAATTCATGAATTATACACATATTTAACTATCATATGATACCATATAGTTAAATTCATCTACGAAATTCCAAATGATTATGAAGGTCACATCCTCATTGAGAAAAAAATGCACACACAACAACCTTTTTACTGTGCATGACAACTAGTCACAATGCACATAACATGCTTTGTACTACACGCATAAGCTATTCCCAGTGCACGTGCATGATTTGATCGCTGCGCCAATATCTAGTTATTGATACTACTAAAATATATTAACATATACATTTAAACCTTATATTATGAACAACACAATAATCAAGCTCAAGTAATTGTCCATACTACTTAAAAATGTAGATGCAACTAATAGTTTCACCACAACAACATATAATTATTTCTCATGCATAGAGTAAAATGCACAACAATTAAACTCATACATTTAACTTAGGAAAAACAAATAAACACTTATATTTTTAAAATTGTTGTGCAAATATATTCTTGGGAAGGTCGTTCCACCAAATCGTTGACTTTTTATTCCAAATCTCAACATTAAGTCACCCTCGATATGGGGATAGGAATCCACAAGAAAAGGGTGTCTCTCACAGTCCATTTGTATTTCAATATCCCACAACCCATTGGTATTCTCCTACAACTATCCTGAATTTTCTCCAGCTCTCTTCCTCTTGACCTTCCCAACCCAAGGAATGTACCTCTTACCTGCTCTTAGTTCATTGTGCATCCCATTAATTTATCAGGGTCTCTCTAGAATTGATAACTAGGAATATCTCTACTAGGAACTCAAGGGAAGCTTACTTCCAGGAAAACTACCAGAAACAACAACAAACATTTGTTTTTATAGTGCAACTCACACAAGAGTTCACTCTTTAGGACTAACAACCTCTCTCTTCAATATTTAGCTCCAAAGAACTCCAAAATTCTCCAATATTCTCTAGAATTCACACATTATTCTTGATCTATCTCGAATGCTATTTTTTTCCGCTCTCTCCTTTTTGTTCCTATAAAACCCAATGTGTAAAAACTACTTGTAACTGTCCATACAAATTTCCTCTATTTTCCAAATACAATTGACTTCTCACTCTACCCAATGTTGATTGTAATTTAGCCCCATTCTCTCCAATTACTATGGGATGTGACTCTCACACCCACCCTCTTACATGATTTTATTGATTGGAATCTCATACAATCAAATAGAAAATAATAAATTATCCCAGTTGATAATAAACTTCAGGAACATGGGTTGAATTAATACCCATAATTAATTCCCCCATTGTACCCCTCTTAGACACTCTCTTCTCTTGTGGAAAAATTATCCCCCCCATATTTTTCCATATTCTTCAACAACTAACATCACAATTTATTTATTTAAAATTATAAAATACATTCACATATTACATCGCTTGGCCATAGCCACATTCATATCTACATTAGGAATACATTAAATATGGGATTATAGTGGGGATATTACATCGTGGCATTCAGGTCTCTCTGTAGAGGTATCAAACCATACTCTTTCCTTGCAATTATACTTTCCCTTTACCTTGACCACGTGGGCTGGATGTTTACCACCAATCTTGCCTTCATCCAGAAATGTGTTGATCAATAATCAAAATTCCATAGAAAACTTCAAAGGTGTAGTCCTTACCATATTACTTGTTTTCTTTCCAATTGGTGTAGAATGTCAACATGAACAAGTGAAATGATGTTCTCAAGTTCATCAGGACCAACTCGATGAGTTGTCCATATTTATTTTGATAATTCTTTCCACATTTTCCCAATTTCAACTGGATTTCCTTCACACAGGACAACTAGTCCTCTATTCTGTGAAAATAATGAGGATAGAGAGAGATAAAATCTTTCTCCAATTCCATGACATGGATCTCGTGGAATATGTTGAAAAATGACTTCAACTTATTCCAGAATTGATAAGGGTAGTTCATTCTATTGAGGTGAAAATGAATCTATTATGAGATATAGGTCGTGATGACCCCTACCGCCTCATACTTCTTACCATCAACAATGAAATTTCCCTAATCATCTAATTGATATGGAATCACAATATTCATATACTTCCATAGTCCTTTACTCTTCAGTAGGGTTTCCATTTCTGGTTCCCATACTACATAATTTGATCCATTCATAATAAAAAGATCAATATTCAAATATATCTTTCATATCTAGACATAAAGTTCTATTTTAATAAGTTCCAATAGGAAAACCATTGGCCTAGAGTTAATCACAAAAATTATCTGGCTTAGCAAGTTTTGTAGATAAAAAGAGAGGTTTCAAACCATTGGCTATGATACCATTTTGGGGAATAAGGTAGAAACTGATACAAAACAAATATACAATTTTATAGTCAATCAAAGAGAAATATAATTTCGAATACAAAAGGTGGTGTCTAAAGACATCGTTAAAACACTTAAGCAAAGTGCATTGTGATTAGAACATCACAATGAATATTGGAACTTGATATCTCCATATGATATCACTTTGATTACTTGATAATAATGACCCAAGGGTTCTTCTATTTATATCCTCAAGATATATCATACTTCCATGAAATCGAGCAGATCTTCTCCACATATAACTGTCGGTTGTTAGAGTCAACTCCATCAAATATACAATGTGTAGTTGGTTTTATAATAATGCTCGACATAACCTTCCATGCATCCAACTTGTATTCTATTGTTGGATTGGTCGATCCACCACCCGACTGTATCCATATGTAGGTCGAACACTTGAATGACTGAGTCTAGGAGAAGTGTGATGAATCATCAATGCTTGATGTTACAATAACTAATTTGGGGATTAAAAATGGGGATGTTACAACAATTTCTTACATCTGTTTTTCCCTCTTTACTTTCACATTTAATTTACTTGGTGAAAAATTTTCATTTCTACAAAGTAATGTTTTTATTACTAACTGGGGTGGTATATTCACCCCCAAATTTTACATCGTTTTCTAGTTTCCATTATACATAGGTCACAAGTCTACGAAGATTATGGAGTTCCCATACACTCTCACATAGAGTTCATGTCCCTAAGTAGGAGCCAAATATTACCCAGTCCAGGGGTGACACAATTGGATACCATTGTGAGGGATCATGTTTCTTATTGCACATTGGGGTGTCATTCTCATCTTCACCAAATCCAAATAGACTTCTTCATTGATATCCATTAGATTCAAGATTTTTATATCTCATCTATGGTGTAGCTCACCTTCATCCCTAATCTTCAGATGACATATGAACTATGGTATGGTATGGTAGGATATGGTTCTCAACTACTTCATTTGACATTCCATGTATTGATACCTATTTGGACTTGATGATATAACCTTTTAGCTTGTTGTAAAGTGATAAACACCTAACTATTGTTATTCGGAATTTCATAATGCTATATGGTTTTACTACTTTCCTTGTAGTACCCTGGGGAACATTTTTTCTTTTAGAAGCATGTCACCTCTTTGGTCAACTTGTATCATTGGGTATCTAGGGTATATAACCTTATCTTTATCCTAATTTGTATCAAGGATGAAAACTCAATGTTAAGCTCCCTATAGAGGAATTTATAAAGAAAAATCCTAGCCAAATGAAGCTATACGATTAATCAAATGAATAATAAGACATGTTCATGTATAATACTTGGAGGGTCATCACATGAACCCATTCCTCTTTCCCCTTTCATCATTATTAATCACTATTAACTACATTTCACCTATATACTTAGGAAGTATGGATTGTATTAAGATTTTATGCATGCATAAGGGTCAAAGGTGTTCCCCTTGAAAAGGCTTAGGAAAGCAATGAAACTAACCCCATTGTTATTATGCACTAAAGGATGTCACTGGGTGCTACCAATTGATGGCTTGCTAAGAGGACACACAAATCACTTCAAGTGGGTATTGTGTGTTGGGATCCTTGTACAATTCTTGGATGATTTATTGGATGGAGGAAGTAAACATTGGACCATTGACTTGACTTGGTTGGACCATTTATGTGGATTTTGGTTCTTTTATAGAGGGATGCACCTCCTTTGGATTCTATTTGGTCGTTATATGTTATTTTTATATTGTAATTGATTTCTTCTAAGAGGAACATTGTACATTGTGAGCATATTATGAGATTATTTCATTATAACTTGTATTTCTCCCATGGTTTTTCTGGGAAAATGGTGTTAAATCTCATGGTTTTGAGCTATCACATGATTTTACATAGTAATTGAGGAGGATTCTCACATATAAAAGGAGAATTTCTCCTCCATTTTAAATCATTGAAGATTAATTATAATCTTGGTTATTGAGATATATTGAATATCATTTTCTCTTCTTGTGATTTCTAGTTAATTTTCAAGGGATATAATATTTTTCTTAAAGTTTTATTGGAAGAAAAAGGTTTCTACAAGTCCAAATAAGTTCTCAATACTCCACTTGGAAGGGTTCAAGGTAAGTTCTCTTTCCTTTCCCTTTGATCGTTAAATTTCCTGGTTCATGCATTAATATAGGACATCTAATGGATCTTCTCTTTTACCTAGTTCATCTTTAGGTTCACCTTGTATAGCACTAGGATAGGCTATTCTTGGACCAATCCTTCCTTGCAACCCTAAAGAAACCTTCAATCCCTAGGTGGTTCTTGAGGGGAAGTCCTCTGGGTTCCTTTCAATGCCATTTTTCTTAAACCCTAGGCCACACATTGACATGAAGTGATGATCCCATGGCCCTCTAAGGCACCTATATTATTGTTAGGTTTAACCACCATAAACCTAAAATAAAATTTCATCATTTTTAATGTCTTTTTTAGCCTCATTGCATACCTTTATTTGATTTCCTAGCTAGTCGATTTCACCATTCTATCATCTTAAGACCATTTTTGCGGGTTTGAATTTTTACTATGTTCCATATTGGTATCTAGACAAATACCATATGTTTTTCTTCTCTATTGTAGGTTATATCCTTCACATGTTATTGGATTTTCATCATTTCACTTGCCAATATACATTATGGGAAAAAATTGTAGGGTTTCTAGGGGTCCAAATTGAAGTATAACTACCCATGTTGGAGAATTTTTCAACTGCTTTGGTTTCTATACTATTACATCCCACAAGTCACCCCACCAAAAAAACCTCCAATTCTTTGTCTCTATCCTAATTATTTGCATTTTTTTTCACTACCATATCCCTTTCCACAACACTGTCAAACTACAGAACATACAACGTTTAAATTGTTGATTGTAACATCCATAAAGGGAAACACTTGTTTATTTGATTGTTGGTTTGTCTTACCTCAAATCAACCCTACCTCAAGATTCATAAATCACCTCATAGAGCTATGCTACATTTCTCATTATTTACTCTTTGAAGAGTATGGCTTGGGTTACATATAAGGCTTAAACAACACATAGTATTTCATGAAGTTCTTGGTTTGATGTTTTATAAAATGAACACATTGTTTAGTGGCATATCATGATCATATTTTGTGTTAATAAAACCTAAATTCTTCAGTTACTTTTTCTGCAAAAATTATTAATTTAAGCATACTTTCCTTTAAAAACTAAAACATGATAGGTTACTTGTTAAGAAGAGTTATTAAAACAATAACCTATATTATTTTGTGCACCTTGAATTAAATGTTGCAATTTTATCATAAGCATTATTTTTCAAATATAAAATTCAAAATGCATCTGGAAATTGCTACAACATTGATATGTCTGGATTATACTAAAATATGTGAGGGTTTGATGATATAGATGTGTTTTCTATAGCCTCTATCACATTCCTAGCATACTCACTTTACATTGCAAATTTGGACATATAATTGTGCACACAGAGTTGTTACAACAATAATTGTTTTGTGGTCAAGTTTGGTATAATAAATATAATATGTGCATCTTGACCTAAACACTACATGTGCATTACATTGAAGGTTTAGTTTGAATTATATATTGAATCTTGTTACAATAGTAATATAACTTTTCTATGATATACATGTGCTGATTTTCTATGAATTAATGCTATTATAATGAGTATCCATTGAAATTTTCATCAAGTGTTGTTGTTCCTTTGCATTGCAATATTTAATAAGCATACTTCATGATACATGTTGTTAGTTGTGGAGCCTGATTATATTCCTAATTTGGAGGTATTTTTTTCAACCGTGTTTATACCCCATGAAGACTTTACACCTTGAAAGAATGTACACTCCTCCACGCAGGGGAGTGCAGAGGGGGGTTACCCCCTCTGCGGGGTTTGGAGGAAAGTGGGCCCCCGAAGGAAAAATTTCCTTGTAAATGTATATTGTAGTTTCATTGTAAATATGGACTGTTCATTATAAGGTCGTAAATCTGATAGTAGAAGTTATGTTAGGGTTTTTTTTTCCCTAGAAGGAAACCCTCTTTTATGAGGTAAATGTATTGTGGCTATGCATCATTGTGAATATTGTATTCTGAGTGAGGAGACTATGAGAGAAATAAGAGCAAGTTACAACGAGTTTGTTGTAGGTCGTATCCCTTCATTTGTTGGATAATAATAAAAGAAGGACCTGACAATTTCTATGGTGGACGTAGCCCACACTGGGTGAACCACGTATATCTGTGTCTCTATTGTATTGTGTGTCTTCTGTGTTTTATTTTCGCATTTGTTTTATTTTATTGCTCTGCGATCCAATTTTTCTAACAACTGGAATCAGAGTGAAAGGAAACTCGCAATAAAAGAGGGTTCCTGGTTCGAGTGGGAGCAATGGTGGCAGATGGAAAGTTTAGGGTCAAGAAATTTAACGGCCAAAAATACCAGTTATGGAAGATGCAGATGGAAGATTATTTATATCATAAGGATCTATTCCTACCATTGGGTGGAATAGAAAAGAAGACGATGACCATGAAGGACGAAGAATGGGAGTTTCTTGAAAGAAACACATTAGGAACGATACGATTGAGCTTGACAATGTCGATGGCTTTCAATATTTTGAAAGAAAAGACAACGAAGGAGTTGATGGATGCATTGGATAAACTATATGAAAAACCCTCAATGTCCAACAAGGTATTTCTAATGAAGATATTATTTAATATGAATATGTCAGAAGGTGGGTCTGTTGTAGATCATTTAAATGAATTTAATACGGTTACTAATAAACTAAGTTATGTAAAATTGGACTTTGATGATGAGGTCAAGGCCCTTTTAATCTTGTGCTCATTGCTAGTAAGTTGAAACAACTTGTTCATGGTTGTAAGTAACTCTGTCTCTGGTTAAAACACTTTAAAATTTGATGATGTTGTTGGTGTTATCCTTAGTGAGGAAATGCGACGAAAAAACATAGGTGAGACATTAGGTAATGCGTTAAACATGGAGAATAGGGGAAGACAAAAGGATAGAGGAAAGGGCTCAGGGAACTGCGGGAATTATAGGAAGGGAAGATCCAAATCTATATTTGGAAAGATAGAGTGCTAGAATTGTGGGAAGAAAGGAAATTTGAAGAAAGATTGCAGATCTCCATAGAAATATAGAGATGGACAATAGGAGAAAAATCAGGAAGCAAATGCAATAGGTGATGTGTTACAAGATGCTTTGATTCTTTCTATATATAATATTTATGAGTATTGGGTAGTAGATCCAGGGGCTTGATTTCATGCCACACCCCATAGGAAACATTTTCTAGATTATGTTCAAGGTGACCTTGGACAGGTTCATTTGGGTGTTGATGCACCATGCAAAATTGTTGGAATGGAAAAGGTAAAAATAAAGAAAATCAATGGAAACCAATGGTTGTTGAAAGAGGTAATACATGTTCCAGATATAAGGAAAAATCTAATTTCAATAGGGAAGTTGGCAAGTGAAGGTTGTATATCCATATTTACATATAAGGTTTGAAAGGTCACCAAAGGATCATTGGTGATAGAAAAAGGAGATAAGGTAGGTACATTGTATTTATGTACTGGTAATACTGACTCTTCTATCTCTTTAGATTCTACAAGAGTGAATACAACACTATGGAATCATAGGCTTGGACACATGAGTGATAAGGGGATGCAAATACTTCAAAAAATAAATTTGTTTCCAGATATTAAACAAATTGATTTGGATTTTTGTGAGCATTTTGTTTATGGAAAACAAAAGAGAGTCAGATTTCTCAGAGTCGAAAATGAAAAGAAGAGTGAAAGGTTAGATATTGTGCATACATATGTATGGGGACCAAATCAGGTACCATCTCTCGGTGTCTCTCATTATTATGTTAATTTTATTGATGATGAAACTAGAAAAATTTAGGTTTGTTTCATTTGACAAAAATCTGATGTTTTTGATACTTTAAATCAATGGGAAGCTTTGGTTGAGAACGAGACAGGAAAAAGGTTGAAGTGTTGTATATCATATAGTGGAGGTGAATATTGCAACAAGGAATTTGATGATTATTTTTCATACCATGGGATTAGTAGAGAGAAGATAGTTCCAGGAACACCACAAGAAAATGGTGTGTCAGAAAGGAAGAATATGACAATCATGGAGCGTGCAAGGAGTATGATATTGCATTTTGATTTTCCCTTATAGTTATGGGAAGATGTTGTAGATACTTATGTTTAATTAATAAACATAAGACCTTCAAGATCTTTGGATGGTATAATTCTAGAGGAGGCATGGACATGTAAAAAGGTAAACTATTCTTTTTTGAAGACTTTCGGTTTTGAATCATTTGTCCATATTGATAAAGAAAATATAACAAATATTGAGGCAAAGTCTAAGAAGTGTACCTTTATTGGATACAATGCTAATGATTTTCGTTATTGTTTATGGGATTATGAAAATAAAAAAATCATTAGGAGTAGAGATTTCTTATTCAATGAAAAGGTCATGTACAAATATCATTTACATGGAAAGAAATGGGAAAAAGAAAAACTAGAATACACAGTGCTTGATGAGATCATTGAAAAATAAATTCCAAAGGTACCAGAAAATCAAAATGTAAAACAACATGATCAAAATGTACCTCAAACTCCTACAAGTGTTGTTATAATATCTACCAGGTTAAGTAGACCCCGTGAACGATACTCTCCTTCATTGTATTATTTATTGTTGACTAATTCTGGTGAACCATAATGTTATGAAGAGGAAATGCATGTAGACACTAAAAATAAATGGGAGAAAGGCATGAAAGAGAAAATGGATTCCTTGGTAAATAACCAGACTTGGGACTTGGTTCAGTTTCCTCCAAGAAAAAGAGCATTTCATAATAAATGGGTTTACAAGTTGAAGGAAGAAGATCAAGGGATAAAAAATACAAGGATAGACTTGTTGTAAAGGGGTTTGCACAAAAGAAAGGTATATATTTTGATGAAATATTTTCTCCTGTTGTTAAAATGACTTCAATTAGGAATATTTTAAGTCTTGTTGTAGTAGAATATTTTCATCTTGAACAGTTAGATGTAAAAAGAACTTTTCTCCATGAGGATTAGGAGGAAGAAATTTATATGCAACAGTCACAAGGGTATGAGGTAAGAGGGAAGGAAATTTGGTATGCAGGTTGAATAAGGGATTGTATGGCGTAAAGAAATCTCCAAGGTAGTGGTATTTGAATTTTGACAGGTTTATGACAGAACAAGGTTATAGTAGATGTCATTTTGATCACTGTGTTTATTTTAAAAGGATAGAAAATGGAAGCTATATTATATTTCTATTGTATGTAGATAAAATTCTTGTTGCAGGGTGTTACACATTATTTTGGTCACCCTATGATCAAATGACGATATATGTATGAATTACTCCTCTGTTCTCTGAAGCTACTGAAGAAATGAGACTTTCTCCATGAGAAACTGAATCATCTTTATTTTCTTAAAAACCTTATCAAAGGAGATTGCCATGCCCTGCTAAATGCTTGGGGTGTGACGATTCTTTATCATCACACTCTGCACTAAAATGGAGTGTGACGTCCCTGTAGGATGCTTATGCTTAGGGTGCGATGATGCTCAAACATGGAAAAAAGGTAAAATTCACAAAATTTCTAGAAGGGAATATTCTAGAAGATGAGGTGGCCTCTGATCGGTTTGTATCTTACTCGCTTCTCTGATTTAGTGGGATCATCCTAATCTCCTCATCCATCCATATTTAATCCTACATAAAGAGGGATCTCTCATGGGAAAGGCTAGGTTGGCTTATGCATGAAGAATTCTTCTCTAGATTTCACTTGAGATAGCTTTGCTTTAGCTCTCCAAGTCAGGTTGTGAATACTCTTCATCAAAATAATTGGAGAAAAGGTGTGTGTGTTGAGGCAAAGGGAAATTGGAAAGGACCTTGCAACATCAAGGCATAGGTTGTATTCTCCACTTTCATTAATATAATACAACAATACATTCCTTCCCTATAAAAGTGTCTTCATTTTTATTGTATAACTCCTTGATCTTATACATAGGTTTCATTGGAATATATATATCGTTGCTCCCTTTTTTTATTGGTTTGTGTGTCGTAAACAAGTCCAATACCCCACAATTATAAGGGTGGATCAAGGATGACACTAGAGAGGATCAAACAATGTTTAAATGGTATGTCATTTATCCCTTATCGAACTAGTTTATATCACAATGAAATCTAAGGAGAAGATTGCATTTTGCTCTGTTTTGTTCTAATTTATTGAGATCAGTTTATGTCCACACTTACCAATTTGTCCGATAACAAAATTGGTGACCATACTGGGGACCGCCTTATGTTGGATTTTTCTTCCTTTTTTTCTTTTGGCCTATCTGATTTTGGTTGTTTTTCATTCTCCGAGTCATTAGGAGATCCAGGTTCATTCTCCGGTCTTTAAAATTCATTTGGAAACCCTATCCTCTATTTATTTTTCTTTGTATTTTCAATCATAGTCACACCCTTTCTGTGAAAACCAGGGTGATGATGTTGCACTGTGTCTTTCCCACAGGCTGGGATGATGCTTCATCATCACACTGTTCTCTTCTGTAGTCTGCGATGATTCATGTAGAATTTTTTTGGAGTGACAATCAATTTTTCCTCTTTGCCCAGATTTGTCATCATTTCTTGAGATGCATTTTTGGTCATGTTGAGTGATTATTCATAGCTTGGTTTACATGTTTTAGCTAAATTTGATTGTTTCTCAAGTATTTAGAATATTTTTCATAAGCTTCATAGTTTTATCTTTCACTTCTTTTTACAAGGGTATAATATCAAGGCTTCATCCTTGAGTGCTTGTTGGATAAGTTGTTATTGATCTCTTTTTGAGTTTTAGATTTTTGTTGATTTGAAAACGATTTTTGGTTGTATTAGACAAATAATTTTTCTTACTTTTACATTTTTGGTTGCGTTATGAGTTACATTTGGGAAATTGTGTTGTGAGTGCATTCTTTCTTTTGAACATTTTTTTCTTCTTCATTTAGATCTCTGTTTTATTTGAAAAGAAAAGAATTGAAGTTTTTTTTTCTCTTCGTAGTGTTTAAAATAAATTTTTCCATTCAAGTATTTGTTTAAAAAGAGAAAATTGGAAAATTTGATAGTTTTGATTGTTTGGCATCAAGATCATTCAAAGATTGAAGAAATTGTCTTTTGCAACTTGTTGTATTCTACAAACAGAAAGACTTCTCCCTTATGTAATTAGAGTTCATCGAAAAGAAACATTGCATCTCATATGTCTTTTCATATTGTTGAGTCAAGGTCAAACACTTCATCAGTTTCATCTCCGTTTCCTTTATGAGTTAAACAAAAACCATTAAAATTCAACATAATTTTAAAATTTATCTAATAACTTTTATTTCTAGAAACTCTTATACACCAACATTATTTAGGGATAATGCTTTGGACCAGGTTGTGATGAATACTCTACAAAGCATCAAAACACACAATAGTATATTGTGATAGGGAGAGTTAAATCCACTTGCTACATTTTGCACTGGGAAGCCCTTCTAATGCAAGGGTCAATCACGAGGTCGCATTAGGGCCAACAAAGTTACTCACCTTGCTTTATGTATCATAGTATAAATATTGCACGTATTATTGGGGGTCACTTGAGAAGAAAATCCTATGAGGACCGTCTCGAGGTGATTTCGAGCTTAGATACTCTTCTCTTGCGTGTGTATTGGACCGTTGACTGCTTCCCCAGACATCATTGTCCTAATTGGTAAGTTTACTAGTCTATCTCTTTAGAGTCTTTACACAAGGTGACTATGGAGGGGGAAGTCTTCATGGTAACTGGAATTGACGTTGGCCAAACTCACTCGGGATCCTTGGAGGGTATACCCACAATTATGTGTGGGAGCTTGCACTAGGGTGTAAGTCCGTTAAGAAGGTTGTCAACACAACTTTTCCACTCACTTTATCCCAAACCCTTCTTGTATTAATCTCATGATGCTGGATTTCATCACCAACTAGTGATTTCGAAATAAGAAGATTTTTTTGTGTGCTTGATATCTAGATTTTATTAGTAAAGTGTTTTTTGTCTCCTTTAGTTGGCCATATATTTATTTCATTATTTATTCGGTGTGGCCTACAATTTCCCTCGTCGTTCACGTAGGATGCAAGGATTACCTCTAGAAGAGCCGAGATAATACACACCCTTTCTTCCTGATTCACCAGAGGGTCCTTCCCTTGAAGGAGAAATCAATAACGAGATATCCTCTGAGATCGAGAGTTCTACTCCATTGGTAGAATCATCACTCCTTGTAAATCCGTTGTTGAATGTTATTCAAGACCCTGATTTGTTCTGAATTAACTCATTGAGAGACGTTGTTGCTGAAGACTATAGTAGAATACCTTCTGGACCTTTTGTAGATTCCATTGTGGATGATTCACCATTCCAGAGTGAATCATTTAGAACTTCGGTTCATACTTCTAGAATTTTTAATCCTAGTCCAATCCCCATCCGTTATTTTTGGAGGACTTCCTTGGGACACGATATTTTTGATAAACTAGGAATGACTCCTAAACAACCTATGTAATAACATACACCCATTAATTCAATTGCTTATATAATACATTTATATCATTTTACTGGCACGACAAGTAATGTTTTTACAGTTTCAGACCTGTTGTTGGTTGGTACACATACAATTCTTCCTCTCCAGCTTACTATCTCTACCTTAGTCTCACAAGTTACACATGTTTCTGTTGGAAGTACAATGGAAAATCAAGCTCCTATTGAAACACCACTTCCGTTGAGATCAAATTCCTCAATTCCACCTGGGTATAATGCTCTTAATAGTTCTATTGCTAATTCTACCTAGGGTCCATCTGGAGGGCCTAATATTTTTATTCCACCCGGGTATAATGTTTATAGTAGGTTTGTTCCCACACCTACTCAAGTTCTATCTAGAGGGCCTAACATTCCTCCACCACCTGGAGGATCTAATCGACTTGGCCCAAGTAGCCCCAATCATCTTGGAGGCACAAGTAATTATGTCACTTCTGGTTTTCAACTTCCTCATGGAAGTTAACCTCATCTTAGGGGACAACCCCAAGTTGGGGGTCATAACCCAATCCTTCCTTTTGGAGGTCAACCTCAAGTTGGGGTGCAACCCCAAGTTGGGAGTCATACCCCAATTTACAGACAATATACACTTGGATGGAAAAATCAACCTTGGAATTTTCCTTTCCAAGGAAATCAACAACCATCTAGGGGGAAAAATCCCCAATTAAACTCTTTTGTACCCTCTAATCCTGAGAAACCTTATTGAGTCTTTGTAAATCCTTCCCAGGGTCAAGATTTTCAGTCTAATGCTTCTTTCCAAGGTGGAATACCAAATAAACCAACAAATGTTGGCTACTTGAA
Source organism: Picea mariana (assembly GCA_032191745.1). Classification (NCBI taxonomy): domain Eukaryota; kingdom Viridiplantae; phylum Streptophyta; class Pinopsida; order Pinales; family Pinaceae; genus Picea; species Picea mariana. The sequence goes on along the minus strand of JASDQU010736713.1, from coordinate 242,609 downwards.
TCAAAATCCTCCACCACCAAATTTGACAGGACCCTCTAACTATTTACAAACTACTTATGGTCCAATTGGTATACCTATGAGGTTGCCTCCCAAAAGTTACCAGTTTCCTCAAGTAAACAGACAGTTATCGTTTCTAGCTACTTTGGATTTACCAGATTTATATAGGATTTTGAATGATCCTATCTTGCATTCTCCTTATTGTCTAGTTATACCTGCCAAATTACCATCAGATATTCCTAAGTTTGACGGTCGATTGGGAGAAGACCCAAACAATCACGTCATGACATTTCATCTTTGGTGTTAATCCAACTCCTTGATGGATGAATCCATCTGATTACGTCTTTTCCAACACACTCTTATGGGTTCAGAAACCAAATTGTATATCGAATTGCCGCGAGGATTCTTCAATGATTTCAACACCTTATCTATGGATTTTTTGACACATTACTAGTTACCGATATGATATGAGACATGAACCAAAATTTTGAGTTCATTTAAAAAATCCTCTTCTACTCACATTTCCGATCATATTCATGAGTGGAGGAGGAGATGACGATTAATTAAAGTTCCCCTTCTTGACAAATTATTGGATGAGTGGTTTACCAAATCACTTATCAGTGCTATAACCTGTGATGTTTCCATGGACGGTGTCGTCAATGAAGAGAAAGAAATTAGTCTTTCTCAATACTTGGATCTTGTTTATTCACAAACAGGTATGTTATATGACTTGATCCCTGATGCTCCTTGCCCGTCTACAAATCCAACCCCAATGCCTCTAGTAGCTTCTCATGTTGTTGATGGTGTGATTGGCACTTTTCATGCTGAGACTCAGTCCAAACAAGCCATTCATTCCAATCCCAAATCTACTACTTCTAATGTACAAAATGCTACTCCTCCAACTCCCTCTCCCGATAAAACCTTTGAGGTCAATACGGTTCAGTATATGCCTACCGATAAATCTCAAAATAAAAAGAAAAGGAAGGGTGAGAATAAAGAGGATAAAAATAATAATCAAAAATCCGATAAACCCAAGAATCATCCTTCTGATGATAAGGAAAAGTGAAAACCTATTTATCCTTGTCTTATTTGTGGTGAGGACCATTATAGAAAATATTGTCTGAGACGTGCAGAGGTTACTATGTTCCTTCAAAAGACCGGGATTCCTCCTACACCTGTTGTTTTGTCACAACATTTTCCTTCTCAACAACAAACCCAATTGGCTATTCATGAACAACCTTCTTCGTCTACCAAATCTTATGTCCTTATGTGTATTGGTGACTCTAAGAAGAATGAAGTTGCAGTCGCTACTCGAACCAAATATTATTCTCCTTCTAAAGAGAAAGTTGATGATTCACCTCCTCCATTGGTTCAACCTCCTCCATCGACTTCACCTCTTAATGGTCCTCTTCATATCGAATGACCTATTATAGATACAGTTCTTCAACCACCTCCTAAGGGCATCATTCCTAAGTCGTCATTTAACCCACATGAATGTGCAAATCAAAACTACAACATTGTACAAGATCTTGCACATGCACCTTCTGCGATGTCGGCTCTCGAAGTCCTTCAAAGTTGTCCTAATCAATGGAAGGAAATGTTAAATGATATTGGTGGAATCTATCCTATTGATACGAATTTGATAATATTTAACTTGGAAGATCACATTCCAAGGATCCCTCATCCATTGTCTTTTCAAATACAAGTAATTGTAGAAAATAAGAATATTTTTCGAATAATTGTAGATGAAGGAGCTTCGACATGCATCACGTCCATCACTTGTTGGAAATCCATTCGCTCTCCTGCCCTTACCGAGTCACACAATACTTTGAAAGCTTTTAATGGTACAAGGTTTAAACCTTATGATGTTATTCATGTGTTATCTATTGCGTTAGAAGGAAAAGTGGTTACTGTTGAGGTTGAGGTGTTTGATGCACCTCTCGATTACAACCTCTTACTTGGTCATAGTTGGATCGATGCTATGCGCACAGTTTTTTCTACTGTTTTTCATGTGGTACATTTCCCTCACACATGTAAAGTTGTTACAGTAGATCAACTTGCCTTTTTTAGTTTGGATTCACGCACTAGTAATGTTCCTTTCATAGAGAAAACACCTCCTGGTTATGAAAATGTCAATGTGGGTCTTTTAAGAGATTCATCGTTAATGGGTACTTTCCCTATCCCACCACCCGATATTCCTCCTCCTTTTGTCACTTCTATCAACATGATTTCGACCATTGTTGGCGAAACCCATAAGCCTTATGACCCTTGGATAATACCTAGCTTGAACGATTGTCTTCGTTATGGTGACCAAATGCCTTTAAGTCCGAAAGAATTGGCCTATCAAGCTATTAAATTGACAATTCCTTCTCCTCATTCTCTCTTAGATATGTCTCCTTATTCATTTCACATGGTATTTCACACCGATGAAATAATCATGATAGTTATGTCTATGGAAGACACCCCATGGGATGATGGGCATCATTGTTCTATCCTCTTCCTAGAACCTGAGACTATCGAGAGTTACCAATGGATTTCAAATCCATCTATAGTCATTACTATTCCAACACATGATGTTTTTTATGAAGGGAACTTGAGAAATATTTCACCTACCATCCTAATAGATATTTTGATTAAGCCTGGAATTGTGGAAAATTTTCATTAAGGTGCCTCATGTTCTCCTGATGAGATCCAAACTTACAAGGCCATTTTCCAAGAATTCTGTGATGTTTTTGCATGGAGTTAGAAATAAATTCCTGGAATTGATCTAGATATTGTTGTACATGAAATTAATACATACCATGATGCTAAACCCGTTCGACAAAGACTTCACTCAGTCCATCCACAAAAATATGTTGCGATTAAACTCAAAGTTGAAAAACTTCTTAAATCTGGTTTTGTCTATCCTGTGGCGTTGCTTGATTGGGCATCCAATCTTGTTCCAATTATCAAGAAATAAGGAATGACCTATGTTTGTGTTTATTATAGGGATATCAACAAGGATTTTCCTAAGGATAATTATCCAAACCCTTTTGTCGACCAAATCATTGACGATTGTGCCCGTAGTGAAATCTTCTCTCTAATGGATGTATTCTTCAGCTACAATCAAGTCAATATTTTACCCGCGAATCAACATAACACTACCTTTATTTTCCCTTGGGGTACCTTTGCATATCGTAAAATCCCTTTCGGTCTCAAGAATGTTGGTGCAACTTTTCAATGCACTATGTCTTATGCTTTTCATGATATTAAGCATATTGTACAACCTTACCTAGATGACTTGTTGGCACATTCCCTGCATCGTCAAGATCACCTGGAACACTTATGATCCATTTTACTACGATGTCGATATTATCGCATACGATTGAATCCACATAAATGTGTTTTTTGTGTGGAGTCTAGACAACTTATCGGATTTATCATTTCTACGCATGGGGTTAGGGTGGATCCTTTGAAGGTCGAAGCTATTATCAATCTGCCTCCTCCTTCTACCTTACACCAACTCCAAAGTTTTCAAGAGAAGTAAAACTTTCTACAACAATTTATTCCCAATTATGTCAAATTGATGAAAGGATTCACTCAACTTCTTAAGAAGGGTCATGAATTTGTATGGGATGACACTGCCAACAAATATTTTGAAGCTTTGAAACTTCCGTTAACCCGTACACCACTCTTATTTCCCCTTGATTATACTCGATATTATTTCTTATAAATGGCTGCTTCTGTTAAGCCCTAAATAGTGGTACATTACCCTTTAATTAGGAAAAATTATATTAGTAATGTTATTTTATTTATGTCGGCTCGGGTCCATTAGTTGTAATTGTACCTCTTAGTCTCCTATATATACCAAGGAGACCTTTTCATTTGGAATCATCTTGTATTTGGAAATCTATGTGGTGTATAAGAAGGTTGCCCCCTCGAAGAAGCTTATTATCTGAAATTATCTCTTTTTCAAGGAGTTGATTACTTATTCTGAGGTTTTATATTCTATCTTGGTACTTGGTTCCTAACATTTGGTATCAAATCTCAAGGTCTTGGAGTTTCGCTGCTACATTTGAGACACCTTGGAATTTTTTCTATAATTTTTTTTATGCGATGTTTGAGAAGGAACCCCTTGAAGGATATTTAGTAGACGGATCAAGGTACAATGGGCTCAAATTTCAGCTCCTGAGGCCTTATAATTTTTGAGATATAGCCTATGTAAGATAGGGTTATGGAGTCATCCTGAAATTAGTCATCGCAAAATTTTAGCTATGAATTGTTTTTTGTAATGTTTCAGACCCTGAAATCAGAGTGTATTCATAGAAATTATTAAGGTATCTATGATAAAAATTTCATCTTCTAGGTCATCTTACATTTGTAGATACACCCTGTGGAATATAGGATATCTAACTAGTCCTATTGACTAATATTAAGCAAGTGTTCCGGGTAAAAAAATTATAAATTATTCCTAGAGTATACAAATTGCATGAGACTAGTTGCATTGGATATTGGACAGTCTGTAGTATTTCTGGTACAATTTTCAGAATTGTATATCAATTATTTTGTGCGGGGCACTCTATACAAGTGATATCTCGGGGAAAGGCCAAAAATCAACAAGTTGTGGGGAAGTTACCATAACTTCCACTTGGAACATAAAATTTTGATCAGACCTGTGGCATTGTAGAGAAGCAATATCATATAACTACCAAAATAAAAAAATCATACCCAGAAGGGCTGAAATTTTGGAGATAAAACAAAAGAAAGATCGTCTAGTAGAACCACCTCAAAATCAAGGTTTAAAAGTGATACTTGGCCAACATGCCACAAAAAAGGGAAATTATACACAAAATAAGCCTCTAGACAATCCTACTTGGACTCTTGATGAAGGTGAAGAAATGCGTAGGGAAATAAATGATTTACAAAAGAATAAAATAACAAAAGATGAACTAAAAAGGATGATGGATGGTTTAAAAAGTGAGATCATGGAAGGATTGAAAAATTACCTAATAGAGAGGACACCTGAAAGTGAAAATGTATCCCATAAAATTCATGATGAGGACACAAGGAACATGAATCAAGAATGGAGAAACTCCAACTTTCGGTTGAATACCAACTACTTTCCTAAGATCGATATGAGGAAGTTTGATGGAAAGGACCCAATCACATGGATACTTCATATGAAGCAATTGTTTGATCTACATGATGTGCCACATACACAAAATTTACGCATTTCTTCTTTATATTTAGAACCCAATCAATTTGTGTGGTATCGATGGATTTGTTCTTGCAAATCACTCATCACTTGGAAATTTTCAAGGAATAAATTATAGCACACTATGAGGATACAAGGAGCAATACCTTCTTTAGCCAATTGATAAATCTCAAGCAAAATGGTTCAGTTATAGAGAACATTGAGAACTTCCAAAGATTGAATATAAAGGTAACAAATATTCTAGTTGAGCACTTGATTGATGTATTCATAGGAACTTTAAGGGATAACATTCAACATGAGGTTCTACTTTGGGAACCCAAATCATTGGAGAATGCGTTTAGAGTGGAAAGAAATGTTGAAAGTAAACATATGGCTATGGCTACTAGAAGGACCACTCATAACATCTATCGAGAGAATAATTTTCCTTCTTCTAAAACACCTCAACCTACAAGGTTGAAACATCAACAATTGGAGGAAATAAAAGCAAAAGGTTTATGCTTTAATTGTGAAAACAAGTATAGTAAGGGACATAAGTGTGGTGACAAGAAATTATTCTACATAGATTGTGAAGGGGAAGAAGAACAAGAAAAAGAAAAAAAACAAGAACAAGAACCATCTCAAGATGAAAATGTAGAAGCAAATTCTTCTGAAGAGTTGACTCCCACGATATTGTGTAATGCATTGGATGGAATTAGCACTCCTCAAACCCTCAATATCGAAGGATATATCAGAAAGAAAAATGTAATAGTACTAATTGATTCTGGTAGTACTGATAATTTCATTCACTATAAATTAGCCAAAGTTCTCAATTTATTTGTATATCCAGCGCCAAAGCTTCAAGTAATGATTGAAGATGGAGGAACTATCAATTGCTCAGGAAAATGAAATAAGATCAATCTTACTATGGGGGAATATGTAATGAATAGTCAAATGATTGTTATACCCATGGGTGGTGATGATGTCGTATGAGGAATCCAATGGTTACAATCATTAGGAACAATGGTTTTTAATTTTCAATAACTATTCATGAAATTTTCGTTGCAAGGAAAATAAATTGAGTTAAGAGGTATCACAAGGAAACCCAGTAAGGTGATAATCTCTAATGGCATGACAAAATTATTGAAAAATGGGCATCAGGGAGTAATTTCACAACTATGCTCACTATATGTTAAAAAATATAAGCCATCTATTCCCTTAGATCTCCAAGGGATCATTGATAAGCATTCCAAAGTATTTGAAGATATTCCCAAAGGTCTTCCACCCACTTGAAATCATGATCATGCTATTCACCTAATTCTTGGGAGTGTTCCTCCTAACATCAGGCCTTACAGATACCCCTATGCCGAGAAGAGTGAAATTGAGCGTATGGTTGAAGAAATGTTAGAGGTTGGCATTATTAGACCTATCCAAAGTTATTACTTTGCATCAGTGGTAATGGTACTCAAGAAAGATGGCTCATGAAGTATGTGTCCAGATTATAGAGAGCTCAACAAAATCACTATTAAAGATAATTTTACCATTCCCGTCATTGATGAATTGTTAGATGAACTACATGGAGCATTCTATTTCACAAAGTTGGATCTTCGTTCAGGGTATCATCATATTAGAATGAAGGAAGCAAATATCTCAAAAACAACATTCTGAACTAATGAAGGCCATATGAATTTTTGGTCATGCCTTTTGACCTTACAAATGCACCTTCCACATTCCAAGGGTTGATGAATTCCATTTTCAAGCCCTTCCTTTGAAAATTTGTGTTAGTATTTTTTGAAGTCTTGGGAGGATCATGTGCGACATGTTGACAAGGTGATACAACTAATAAAGGAGCAACAACTATATGCCAAACCATCCAAATGTTTCTTTGGGGTGAAGGAGGTAGAATATTTGGTTCATATTGTATCTCATGAATGTGTCAAGGTAGACCCTAACAATATTAAATCCATGGTGGAATGGCCGATTCCCAAAACGTTGAAGAATATTAAAGGGATTTTGGGTTTGACAGGTTACTACCACAAGTTTGTTCAGAACTATGGAAGAATTGCAACACCTTTAACGACATTAAATAATAAGGATGCATTTTCATGGACTCCAATGGAAACTTAATGTTTTGAACAACTTAAGGAGGCGATGTGCAAAGCGCATGTCTTGACAACACTAGACTTCATAGAAACCTTTATTGTGGAATATGATGCCTCGAGAAATGGTATTAATGCTCTTCTAATGCAAGAAGGAATGCCCCTTTCTTTTGAAATTCGACCACTCAAGGGAAAGGAATTACACAAACTCATTTATGAGAAGGAAATGATGGAAATACTACATGCATTGAAGAAATGGTGCTCTTACCTAATAGGTAGGAACTTCAAGGTCAAAACAGATCATGATAGTCTTAAATACTTCTTGTGACAAAGAATATCTTTAGAATAAAAACAAAAATGGGTGACCAAGATATTGGTTTATGATTTTGAAATCATCTATAAAAAAGGAAAGAAAAATGTTCTTCCAGATGCACTCTCAGGAAAGGATGAAGATGTTGAGGCCTTTCTCTATGCTATCTCGATCATCCAACCCGATTGGATAATAGAAGCAGGGGATGAATGGAAGAATGAAAACACCGTGTGGACTCTCATTTAAAGGTTGCAATAGGATTCCAGTGCATCAGATACATTTACATGGAAAAAAGATTCACTATGGTACTAATATTTCTTATATTTATGTAAGAAATCCCAACTCAAACAAAAATGTACTATTGGAATTTCACACCTCTCTAGTAGGAGGGCACTCAGGATTTCTGAAAACCTACCATAGGATCAAGAAAGAATTTTTTGGGGATGGCCTTAAAACAAATGTTCAAAGTTTTGTGGTAGAATGTTTGGTTTGCCAACAAAATAAGGTGGAAAAAATTAAGACCCCAGGTATTTTACAACCATTAGCCATCCCAAGTCAGCGTTGGGAGAAGGTTTCCATGGGTTTCATTACAGTGTTACCGAAGTCTGAAGTAAAGAGTGTCATCATGGTGATTGTTGATAGACTGAACAAGTACGCACACTTTTGTGCACTCTCTCATCCCTTCAAAGTTAGTACAGTTTCCACCACATTCATGGATATAGTTCAAAAGCTACATGGAAGCCCGAAGATTATTGTAAGTGACAGAGATCCCATCTTCATTGGACATTTTTGGACATAATTGTTTTCTTTTTTGGGTACTCAATTGGCTCATATCTCATCCTATAATCCTCAATCTGATCGACATACCGATATAGTGAACAAATGTCTGGAAGGATACCTTCGTTGCTTTGTCTGTGACAAACAAACACAATGGTTCAAATGGTCACCCTTGGCAGAATGGTGGTATAACACTTTCTTTCATATTGTAACAAAAATGAAACCATGTATGGACCTCTATGGATACCACCCTCCTTCCATCACTTCTTATCTAAAATAAAAATCTAAGGTTCAACTAGTGGAAGATCACATCGAGCATCAACAACAAGTTCTCCAAATCTTAAAGGACAACCTGACCATGGCACAAAATGACATGAAACAAAAAGCAGATCAACATCGTAGTGAAAGAAGTTTTGAAGTATGGGATTGGGTATTTTTAAGACTACAACTATACAAATATATGTCCCTCAAGCAAGCCAAGAAGTATAATAAATTATCACCAAAGTATTATGGCCATTATAAGGTGTTGCAAAAGATTGATACTATGGCATACAAATTGGAGTTGCCTGCATCTTCACGAGTACACCCAGTTTTCCATGTTTCATTCTTAAAGAAGGTTATAGGTGACAAGATCCCAATTAAAATTATATTTCCAGAACTTGACAAGGAAGGAAAAATAATATTGGAGCCTGAAGCTATCACTGGTACAAGAATTCGCTAGCTGAGGAATAGATCCATTTTAGAGTATCTCATTAAGTGGAGGATACTACCTGTTGAAGATTCCACTTGGGAAGATGAGTATTTTATAAAAAAGCATCCAAAATTATTCAAGCATTGTGGAAAACACTTTTCTGAAGGGGAGGGGCATGTTAAGCCCTAAATAGTGGCACATTACCCCTTAATTAGGGAACATTACATTAGTAATGTTATTTTATTTATGTCGGCTTGGGTCCATTAGTTGTAATTGTACCTCCTAGTCTCCTATATATAGAAATGAGACCTTTTCATTTGGAATCATCTTGTATTTGGAAATATATGTGGTGTATAAGGAGGTTCCCCCCTCGAAGAGGCTTATTATATGAAATTCTCTCTTTTTCAAGGCGTTGAGTACTTATTATGAGGTTTTTCTATGCTATATTGGTATTTGGTTCCTAATAGCTTTAGATTGTACCATAGCCATGGTTCTAGTCCAAGAGGATGATTTTCATGATGAACATGTTATTTACTATTTGAGTCGGAGCCTTACGACCACTGAAATCAATTATATGCATGTGGAGAAATTGACCTTGGCAGTTGTTCAAGTTGTTCAACGTTTTCGTCACTATATCTTATTGCACAAAACCAAAATTATTTTTTATTGCAACCCTTTGAAAAATATCCTTACATGACAATTGCTGCGGGGAAATACTTCAAATGGATAGTGATTCTCGAGGAGTTTGATTTGGAGCTTGAGTGAGCCAATTCAAAGAGATATTTGGTCTTTGCTGAGTTGATATGTGACCTTCCCTCCACCAAGACATAAACTATGGCAGAAGATTATTTTCTTGACGAGTCTCTCTTTCTGATTAGTTCATACAATATCTGGTATGGAGACATTATCATTTATCTCCAAACCCAAACTTTTCGGCCTAATATTTCTCGTACAGATCATTTTCGTATTAGGTATCAAGCCCATCAATATATTATCCTTGGTGATTCCCTTTACCATCGTGGTATTTATTCTGTATTTCGATGATGTTTAAACTACGATGAAGCTAAGAAAGCTTTAAATGACTGTCATTATGTAGCATGTGGTGGTCATATGTTTGGGTATGCCACTACCTAAAAGATCCTATGAGATGGTTACTTATAGATTTCGTTGTTTAAGTATTGCATTATAGCAGTCTAGAAATGCCACGCTTGTCAAACATATAAAAATAAGATTTAATCAAATCCTGATCCCCTTTATCCTATATTTTCCATTGGTCCATTCCCTAATTGGGGCATTGAATTCATGACATGTAACCCTCCCTTGGCCAGGGGGCATGGATACATTATCATATCTTTGGATTATTTCACTAAATGGGCTGAGGCGATGCCTACATTTGATAATACCGAGAAAAATGCAACGTTGTTCATATTCAATCATATCATCACTAGGTTTGGTGTCCCTCAATCCATTGTCACCAACCATGGTAGCCATTTTCACAATTTCATGATGTTTGAGCTTACCGATAAGTTGGGATTACGGCATGAAAACTCAACCCCTTACTATCCACAGGCCAATGACCAAGTTGAAGCGATCAACAAGGTTTTAACCACTATGCTTTGAGGAATGGTAGGAATTCACAAGTCAAGATAGCACACAATTTTTTTTCCAGCATTATGGGCCTATCGAATATCTATTAAATCTTCTACAATGTTCACACCTTTCCAGTTAGTGTATGGTATTGAAGCCATTTTTTCGATTGAATTTGAAATCCCATCTCTGAAACTAGTTGTTGAACTTCTCCCCAACACTGAAGCTGAAGAATAACATCTCTTGTATTTAATGCAATTAGATGAGACTTGTTTTAATGCTCCATTAGTAATAGAAACTTAGAAGAAACATGTCAAAGCTCAATACGACAAACATGTCAAGCTACATGTTTTTTCTGAGGGTGATTTAGTTCTCCTTTATGAACAAGATTGTGACTTATTGAGGGCAGGTAAATTCTATCCCGTGTGGTGTGGCCCTTATATCATTAAATGAGTGTTGGATAAAGGGGCTTACAAGCTGGTAGATTACGATGGAATCTCTTTGTGTGAACCCAGAAATGAGATTTACCTAAAGAAGTACTATGCTTGAGATGTTTTGCATGAGTGCTTTGTATTTTAGTGTGTTATACTCTGGTGTGCTTTTTTTCATTTCTTTTTGGCCTTCAAGCTTCTTACCTTGCCCCGTGCTTGGTTTCTAGATGTCAACATTCTCACTACCCTATATTGGATTTGCTTATGGTGCTAGTCGCAGTACTCAAAATCTAGCGTCTACTACATGGGAAATATATGCACCTATGAATGAATTTATCAGTCTACACAGTATTTACCTTGGTCGTGCAACTAATAATATTGCGGAATGCAGTGCAGTTATTTTTTTATTAACTGACACCATTTCATTTGGAATCTGTCATCTAATTGTATGTCTTGATTCACAACTAGTGGTGTTGCAATTGGGCAACGTTTATTCCATCCGAAGTCCTACATTTTTACGAGTATACTTGAGAATTCGCCTCTTGGAAAGACAATTTGATTATATTGAATATCAACACATTCCTAGATATATAAACACATTAACAGATGCATTAGCTAATTATTTTTTAGATAGAAATTTGCACCATTTATAAATCCAAACATGCACATATAAAGATAAGTAAGTCAATAGAAGTTTTATATTATAACGTCAAAAGTTACAAAAAATGTATGTCCTAAGACCAAAATGGTGAAGATCATGCCTTCATATACATATGCATCAAGGATTCTACTTGCTATAACAAACAAATGCTGTGCTACATGACGAAGAATTTGACCGATGGATGTTGACACACCAATAGTTGGCATTGGTAGCGTCGAGGTAAATCATCCACAATGATGTCTGGGATGTTCATGGTTAACCCCTTGAGGTTGTGTTCGATCTCCTCGAGATCCTCAACTGCTACCCCTCGGCCTGCCGCTACACCTATCTCTCCACATCTCTATATCAGTGATGATCCTAGAGGCTTGTAAGGTGCTACATTTTCATTGTTGAGAGTTTTTAAATAGTCTCGGATATATACCATTTGAAAAAAAAAATCATAATTAAAATAACAAAAACAACATATAATAAAAGAAATCCTTTTTACCAATCTCTCCCCACTAAGAACCCTCAGTTAATTCCAAGTCAGGATCTCCACAGAAGTCTGTCCCAACATATGAATAGTCCTCAACCACTAGAAGAAAGATGTACCATATGTAACGATTGACACACCACCATGACGTGCCATCAAGTCTACCCATCTTATCATATGAGGATCCTGTGGAGTGTGTATTCACCATTCCACATGTTGTAAGCACAAAATGAGGACTGTCTCTAGGAAGAAGGATACCAAAATAGATCCATACCTGAATTGTTTCAATCGACCAGTCCTACACTTTGTTAGTTTTTTCTTCATGTTTTTTAGGAGACCCTCGCACCAGTTGAAAACCCGGGGCTCCATACACTCAATATCATACTGAAAATGGCTTTGTTAATCCATGTGAGGATGCACACTCCTTTCCATATGAGTGATAACATAGAGAATGGTCCTCAAAGGAAAGTCTTGAATATCATCTATTGAAACTTTGCCACTATGTTTCTCTGTACTAGGTATGCAATGATGTGCTACAAAATAATCCATGGGTCCACCACCTCCTCTGCTTCCCTATAGTGACACTTGACAACCACGGTGAGATAACCCAATCAAGAAGTATATGTCATCGATCTCTAGTGTGAGTGTATGCACCCCGACATGAAATTCTTGCTCATTGACGTCCCAAATGAGGACTAAGTATTCCAATAGCATCAATTGGGCCCTCATTCCATGCACCTTGAAATTTTTTAGCAAGCCACACTCTTGGAGTGCCATGACAGTGACTGGATCATTCCTGGTAAAGTAATATTCCTCCTCGTGCTCTCATTCCCTCCATTCAAGCATGATGACCAATGAAAATATTCCAAACAACAATACAAGATGATTTAATTCATCAAAATTTCAAAATTGGAAGTTTTCTTAGCTCTCTCTCTATGTTTAGTTTTTGAGTTACGGTCGTCGCAGGGGCCCTCTTTCCCATAGTGCGACATCGTCGCACCTCAGCTGTGGAACCCCTGAGACAATCTAGGATCATCTCAGTTTACGATAGGGAGGGCCTTGGACGATCTCAAAGCGCAATCTCCCTTTGAAAATTTCCCACAACTCAAAATTTAACCATTAAAATTAAAAAATTTTACCATGAAAAGAGAGAGGGGAGGAATAATACCTACTACATGGAAGCGTCTCGAAAAATCATCCACCGGGCACTTCAGAATTGTCACTTGAAAATCATAGGAAAAAGAGGGTTTTGGGCATTAGTTTGGTGAAAATGCAAATGAAATGGTAAATGAACTAGCTTTGACCTATTTCATTTACTTTTACCATTTTCATTTCAAATTAAATTATTTTTTAAATATTTTCACCTATGTCACAAACCTAATGAACTTTGCAAAGTTTTGATATTGCAGGTTGAGAGATATGACGACTAGAATTTTGATATGGATGACTCCTTTTTGGTGGTTTTTGCGTGTTTTTATGATTTATATATACTTTTAGGGTTTTTCAGGAAAAACTCTAAGCATGGTCTTTGTTCTTTCTCATGGTCATGCAACTATGAGAATGTAATCGAGTAAAATTTTATCACTTTTTTCGGACTCGTAATAAAAATACAAAAAACGAACCCTATGGAGTCTCCTTTAAGCTCTTTTCAAGCTCCCTAAACATGAAAATATATCCTAGAAAACTTTGTCTTTTCACGCTCGTAAAAGTATTTGATGAAAACATCTGATGAGCAATATATTATATCTTTTTTCGGTCTCGTCAGTCTAATTTATGAAAAATTAAATTTTGGAATTTTATTTAAGTGTTTTTTAGACTCTCTAAACATGAAAAACCCCTAATTTTTGTTTCTTTGGACTCATAAAACAAGCATCGAAAGTACCATATGGGACCAAATCACTCCTTCCTAGAGTTCGTTAAAAATACTCTGAGGGACTCGTCTGAAGGATGAGCTTATATTACAAGAATATGTTATTCTCCACAAGCTTGTGTAAAAATAAAGAGGTACTCACCATAAATTGTGGGGGGAAATTGTGAAAGTAATGTATCTATGTATCTGTGTTAGTGGTAGTAAGTCACTCTTGAACATGAGACCCCCCTTCATCATTGTATCCGAGTTGGGAAATCCATTTGTCTCTCATTTTATAATCCACAAATATGTATGTTGGGTCCTCCTTGAGTCAATGTTGCTAATACAATTGTCATGTCATTCATATTTTCAAGAGAAGTTAAACCTAAACAAGTCTTCTGTCAAGTCGACCATCTACAGTCCTCAAATTCTTACCATGTCGGCCTTCCTTGTGTCAGTTTTGAATCAATTTGTACTCTGATCTACTTCAAATCTATTACATATTTTGTGTCATTGATGGGGGATACATTAAGGCCCCCTATGACGAGTTTTTTCCTTTCGAATTCAACAAATTATCTGGGGAATTAGACTTAGAAATCATTTAGTACCTTGGAACTTGCATGCCTCAATGACAAGTTTCCTCTTTTTCGACAATGGGTTCACATCAATGGTCTCTGATTGAAAAATTCCATCGAGTGTTTGACATAATGTCATTAATAATATCATTAATTCACATTCGATGGATAGTACTAGATTACCTTGGGGATCATTGACATCAATGGTGATTTCCCTCGCACTTGTTAACGGTATTCATCAATGACCGATAATCAAGTGGTTTCTACCATGTTCGACTTCGACACCTATAATCACATGGATAGATTCGTACTTTGGGACGATTGAGATGAAGACCCTAGATATTTCCATATCGATCTAGGTTGCGATGGAGTATTCATAAGTTTGTATTGACACATAGATCCATTGTGTATTTCTCGTGGCTATGTCAAAATTTGAGTTGTTATAGCATAGATCCACAATGTATTTCTCATGGCTATGTTGAATCCTGATGACATGGATCCATAGTGTATAATTGGTGGTCATGACTCACTTGAAACTTATAATTATGGTCACTTGTAGTTTGAGTATGGGAATGCCTACCTCAAAAAATGGTATATTATTATGTAGATGTTTGATTGTTTGCAGGTTCTCGATCGATGTGTTCCTTTTTCTCGACACACACATTCTACAAAGTATTTCATCTGTCACATGTTCCAACTTCATACTTTTGGGGGAATTCTGTTACACATTATTTTAGCCACCCTGTGATCAAATGACGATATATGTATGACTTACTCCTCTATTCTCTGAATCTACTGAAGAAATGAGACTTTCTCCATGAGAAACCGAATCATATTTATTTTCTTAAAAATCTTATCATAGAAGATAGTCACACCCTACTAAATGCTTGGGGTGTGACGATGCTTGATCGTCGCACTCTACACCAAAATGGGCTGCGATGTCGCCGCAGGCTTCTTGTGCTTAGGGTGTGACGATGCTCAGACATGGAAAAAAGGTAAAATTCATGAAAGTTCTAGAAGGAAATATTCTAGAAGATGAGGTGGCCTCCGATCGGTTTTTATCTTACTCGCTTCTCTTATTTAGTGGGATCATCCTAATATCCTCATCCATCCCTCTTTCATCTTATATAAAGAGGGATCTCTCATGGGAAAGGGTATGTTGGCTTATGCATGAAGAATTCTTCTCTATATTGCACTTGAGATAGATTTTCTTTAGCTCTCCAAGTTAGGTTGTGAATACTCTTCATCAAAATCATTGGAGAAAAGGTGTGTGTGTTGAGGAAAAGGGCTGTTGGAAGGGACCTTGCAACATCAAGTCATAGGTTGTATTCTCCACTTTTATTAATATAATGCATCAATACATTCCTTCCCTATAAAAGTGTCTTCATTTTTATTGTATAACTCCTTGATCTTATACCTAAGTTTCATTGGAATATATATATCATTTGTTGGTTTGTGTCTCTTAAATAGGTCCAACACCTCACAAGTCTAAGAATGGAGCAAGGATGACACTAGCGAGGATCAAAAAATGTTTAAACGGTATGTGATTTATCCCTTATCAAACTAGTTTATATCACAATGAAATCTAAGGAGAAGCTTGTATTCTGCTATGTTTTGTTCTAATTTCTTGTTGAAGTTAGGGAGATTAGTTTGTGTCCTCACTTACCAATTTGTCCGATAACACAGGGTCTAATATGCAGGATATAAATGTGCTCAAGAAGAAATTAGCTAATTCATTTGCAATGAAGGATTTGGGTGCTGCAAAAAAAATCTTTGGTGTGAGAATAACAAGAGACAAGAAAAATCACAAATTGACATTGTCTCAGGGTGAGTACATAGATAAGGTGTTGGATAGGTTTAGAGCTCAGAATGAAAAAATAGTTAGTACACCTTTGGCTAGCCATTTCAAATTAACTAAGGAAATGTGTCCCAAGACACATGAGGAGATATAATACATGTCCAGGGTCCCTTATTCATTAGCAGTTGGAAGCTTGATGTATGCGATGGTTTGCACAAGACCATATATTGCACATAAAGTGGGAGTTGTGAAAAGGTATATGAACAATCCAGGTAAAGAACATTGGGAGGAAGTAAAGTGGATTCTCAAGTATTTGAGAGGCATTGTGTTAAGAACCAAATATCAATATAGCATAGAAAAAACTTAGAAAAAGTACTCAACTCCTTGAAAAAGAGATAATTTTAGATAATAAGCCTCTTCGAGGGGGCAACCTCCTTTTACCCCACTTAAATGATCAAGTACAATATGATTCAAAATGAAAATGTCTCCTTGGTATATATAGGAGACTAGGAGGTATAATTACAACTAATGGCCTAAAGCCGACATAAATAAAATAACATTACTAATATAATATGCCCCAATTAAGGGGTAATGAGACAATATTAGAGATTAACATGCCCCTCCCATTGAGACAAGTGTTGTCCACAACACTTGAGTAACTTTGGATGCTTCTGTATAAAAGACTCATCTTCCCAAGTGGAATCTTCAGCTGGTAGTTTCCTCCATTTAATGAGATACTCTGAAATGGATCTCTATTCCTCAGCTGGCGAATTCTTGTGTCAATGATGGCTTCAGGATCCAATATGATTTTTACTTCCTCGTCAAGTTCTGGCAATATAGTTTGAACTGGGATCTTGTCTCCTATAACCTTATTTAAGCAAGAAACATGGAAAACTGGGTGTACTCGTGAATATGCAGGTAGCTCCAATTTGTATTCCATAGTACCAATCTTTTGCAACACCTTATAAGGGCCATAGTACTTTGGTGATAATTTATTATCCTTCTTGGCTTGCTTGAGGGACATCTTCTTGTATGGTTGTAGTCTTAAAAATACCCAATCCCCTACTTCAAAACTTCTTTCACTATGATGTTGATCTGCTTGTTGTTTCATGCGATTCTGTGCCATGGTCAGGTTGTCCTTTAAGATTTGGAGAACTTGTTGTTGATTCTCGATGTGATATTCCACTGCTTGAACCTTAGATTTTGCTTTTAAAGAAGAAGTGATGGAAGGAGGGTGGTATCGATAAAGTTCCATAAATGGTGCCATTTTTGTTGCAGTATGAAAGGAAGTGTTATACCACCATTCTTCCAAGAGTAACCATTTGAACCATTGTGTTTGTTTATCAGAGACAAAGCAATGAAGGTAGCCTTCCAGACATTTGTTCACTATCTTGATTTGTCCATCAGATTGAGGATGATAGGATGAGCTACGAGCCAATTGAGTACCCAAAAAAGAAAATAATTCTGTCCAAAAATGTCCAGTGAAGATGGGATCTCTGTCACTTACAATAATCTATGGGCTTCCATGTAGCTTTTGAATTGTCTCCACGAAGACAATGGCAACTGTACTATCTTTGAAGGTATGAGATAGTGCACAAAAGTGTGCGTACTTGGTCAGTCTATCAACAATCACCATGATGACACTCTTTCCTTCAGACTTTGGTAACCCTTTGATGAAATCCATGGAAACCTCCTCCCAGCGCTGACTTGGGATGGATAATGGTTGTAAAAGACCTGGGGTCTCAGTTGTTTCCACCTTATTTTGTTGGCAAACCAAACATTCTGCCACAAACCTTTGAACATCGGTTTTAAGGCCATCCCAAAAAAAATCCTTCTTGACTCTATGGTAGGTTTTCAAAAATCCTGAGTGGCCTCCTACTGGAGAGGTGTGCAATTCCAATAGTACCTTTTCTTCGAGTTGGGAGTTCTTACGTAAATATAAGTGATCTTTGTACCATAGTGAATCATTTTTCTATGTAAATGTATCTGATGCAATGGAATCCTACTGCAACCTTTGAATGCGAGTCCACACTTTTTCGTCATTCTTCCATTCATCCCTTGCTTCTATTATCCAATCGGGTTGGATGATCAAGATAGCACAGAGAGAGGCCTCAATATCTTCATCCTTTCTTGAGATTGCATCTGCCACAACATTTTCCTTCCCCTTTTTATAGACGATTTCAAAATCATAACCCAATATCTTGGTTACCCATTTTTGTTGTTCTTCTAAAGATAGTCTTTGTTCCAAGAAGTATTTAAGACTACCATGATCTATTTTGACCTTGAAGTGCCTACCTATTAGGTAAGGACGCCATTTCTTCAATGCATGTAGTATTGCCATCATTTCTTTCTCATAAATGGGTTTGTGTAAGTCCTTTCCCTTGAGTGGTTGACTTTCAAAATCCAAGGGCCTTCCTTCTTGCATTAGGACAACACCAATTCCATTTCCCGAGGCATCACATTCCACAATAAAGGTTTTTGTGAAGTCTGGAGTGGTCAAGACAGGAGCTTTACACATCACCTCTTTAAGTTGTTCAAAAGCTTTAGTTGCCTCTGGAGTCAATGAAAATGCATCCTTATTAGTTAGTTCTGTTAAAGGTGCTGCTATTCTTCCATAGTTCCGAACAAACTTGCAATAGTAACCCGTCAAACCCAAAAATCCTCTAAGATTCTTTAATGTTTTGGGAATCGACCAGTCCATCATGGCCTTAATCTTTTTAGGGTCTAGCTTGACAACTTCATGAGATACAATATGACCCAAATACTATACCTCCTTTACTCCAAAGAAACATTTGGATAGTTTGGCATATAGTTGTTTATCCTTTAGTAGTTGTAGAACCTTGTAAACATGTCGCACATGATCCTCCCAAGACTTACTATAGATTAGTATATCATCAAAAAATACTTACACAAATTTTTGAAGGAAGTGTTATCCACATTTTTGGTTATCAAGATGATGACATGATAATGACATGGTGATGGAAGATCTAACTCTTCTTTAAGATCATTTTCATGAAGAAAGTTACACTTATCAGCTTCTCAAAATCACACTTTTGAAGATAGTACGCAGGCTGCATATATATTGTCTTGCGGAAATGCT
>JASDQU010736713.1:195039-222992 GCA_032191745.1 Picea mariana | reverse complement strand
CCTAGTACAACATATGCACCACCCATGGGTATAGCAATCATTGGACTATTCATTACATATTCCCCCATAGTAAGATTGATCTTATTGCATTTTCCTAAGCAATTGATAGTTCCTCCATCTGCAATCATTACTTGAAACTCTGGCACTGGATATACAAAGAAATTGAGATCTTTGGATAATTTATAGTGAATGAAATTATGAGTACTGCCAGAATCAATTAGGACTATTAACTTTTTCTTTTTGATGTATCCTTCGATCTTGAGGGTTTGAGGAGTGCTAATTCCAGCCAATGCATTACACAATATCATGGGAGTCAACTCTTTAGATGAAATTGCTTCTACGTTTTCATCTTGAGATGGTTCTTGTTCTTCTTCTTCTTCCTCTTCACAATCTGTGTAGAATAATTTATTCTCACCACACTTATGTCCCTTACTGTACTTGCTGTCACAATTAAAGCATAAACCTTTTGCTTTTCTTTACTCCAATTGTTGAGGTGTCAATCTTGTAGGTTTATGTGTTTTAGAAGAAGGAGCATTGTTCTCTCTATAGATGTTAGAATTGGTCCTTCTAGTAGCCATAGCCATATTTTTACTTTCAACATTTTTTTCCACCTTAAATGCATTCTCCAATGATTTGGGTTACAAAAGGTGAACCTCATGTTGAATGTTATCCTTTAAAGTTCCTATGAATACATCAATCAAGTTCTCATCTGGAATATCGATTACCTTTATATTCAATCTTGGGAAGTTCTCAATGTGCGGGGTAACTGAACATTTTTGCTTGAGATTTATCAATTGGCTAAAGAAGGTATTTCTCCTTGTATCCTCATAGTGTGCTATCATTTCTTCCGTGAAAATTGTCCAAGTAACGAGTGATTTGCAAGAACAAAGCCATCGATACCATACAAAGTGATTAGGTTCTAAATATAAAGAAGCAATTCGTACCTTTTGTGTATGTGGCACATTATGGAGATCAAAGAATTGCTCCATCTGAAGTATCCATGTGATTGGGTCCTTGCCATCAAAATTCCTCATATCAATCTTAGGAATGTGGTTGGTCTTCAAACAAAAGTTGGAGTTTCTCCATTCTTGATTCACCTTTCTTGTGTCCTCATCATGAATTTCATGGGATGCATTTTCACTTTCAGGTGTCTTCTCTGTTATGAAATTTTTTAATACTTCCATGATCTCCCCTTTTAAACCATCCATCTTAGTATCCAACATAGCTTCCATTGAATCCATCTTATTTTGTAGTTCATTTATGTCCCTACACATTTCTTCACCTTCATCAAGAGTCCAAGTAGGATTTTCTGGAGGCTTATTTGGTGTAGAAGTTCCCTTTTTTGGTGGCATGTTGGCCTGGCCAAGTATCACTTTTGAACCTTGATTTTGAGGTGGTTCTGCTAGACAATAGTTCTTCTATTATATCTCCCAAGTTTCGGCCCTTCTGGGTATGAAAATTTATTTTATGTAGTTCTCTGATATTTCTTCTCTACAATGCCACAGGTCTGATCAAAATAGGATGTGCCAAGTGGAATTTACGGTAACTTCCCCACAACTTGCCGATTTTTGGCCTTTCTAGGAGATCTCACCAATTAAACCTTGGCCTTGTAAATGTATACTGTAATTTCATTGTAAATATGGATCGTTCATTATAAGGTCATAGATATGATGGTAGAAGTTATGTTAGGATTTTTTTCCCTAGAAGACAACCCTCTTTTATGAGCGAAATTTATTGCGGCTATGCATCATTTTTAATATTGTATTCTGAGTGAGGAGACTACGAGAGAAAGAAGAGGAAGTTACAATGAGTTTGTTGTAGGTTGTATCCCTTCATTTTCTGGATAATAATAGAGCAAGGACCTGGAAATTTCTCTGGTGGACGTAGCCCACACTAGGTGAACCACATGTATCTGTGTATCTATTGTATTGTGTATCTTCTATGTTTTATTTCCGCATTTGTTTTATTTTATTGTTCCGCGATCCTATTTTTCTAACACATGTATCATTTAATACATATTGATAGCCCCTTTTCACTCGTTACTATTCATTATCATTGTTTATGAGGAATGGTTTATAAATGGAATGGTTTGGCAAGTGTGGAATTCATATCAATTTCCATAACACACACTATGATGGTTTAATGGTATATAATATGTTTCATGAAAATGTTTGTCGTCCCATGCATTACACTATTTTGTGAGGATACTTTGTAAATTAGATATCGAACGTCTCAATCACTTGTCATTATTTATATATTGTTGTTTGTTATCATTACAAATGGTTTAAATTTGGGATGTTAGAAATTGTGATTATTCTTTTACCTTGAGTATATTGATATTTTCATATCATATGTTATTTGCATAAAATTTTTGGCCATTTTTCTTCCTCAAAAGCCATGAATTTGAGGATTGAACTGAAGTGAACCAAGTCCTTGTTCATACCTTCCTTACTTACGGTGATAAGACTTAGTTTGAATGTATAAGAAAACCCTCATTAGGTTAGAAACACTATCCTAAAAGAGTGTAAGTAAGGCCATTGAGGTGAAAGTGGGCAGCTTGAACATTTTGTTTCCCCAAGATCCCCCTCACAAGGTGGGAATTTCCCTGGGCATGAGTTTGAGCAACAACTTGTTGGCGCAATTTCCAGGGATAAAGTTTATTCCCTGGGTTTATGAAATTTGTCTTCAACAAAATTGTTGATGAGTAAGATTGAAATGTATTTATTAATTTTACTCATCTAACGACTCCATTGAAGGGAAGAATCCCAATTCCCTTAGAAATTTTAAAGAATTTTTTTTCTTTAGGGTGAAGCAAGTAGGATTGTATTGGCTTCGAAGAATTCACCTTGGTGAATATACTCTTAATATATGATCTAGATTATTTTCGGCGCGAAATGAGAGAGGAGATATAATAAAACAAGGTACAGAGATATCTTGGATATCCAATAACATAACATAAATGTATCAAAGATGAAACCATAAACACAGAGATACAATAATATGCAATTTTCTATTAATGAGCGAAAATGTACAAAGATTGTAAAATACAAAGTGAAAGAATCGCTAGAATGGTGGCAACTTATCACTGAGAAGAGATGTGTCTGCTACTCGCATTCGCAAGAATATTATTTTTCAATGAGGCTCCAAAGGCATTTTTTTCATAAAGAAAATTCAAAACCCTAACCCCAGAAGATGAAAAGCCAACAATGTTGTAGACCTTGTTTTGGGTAGTTTGGTGTATCAACTTCCTGAGGGTGTAACTTTGGCATATGATCTTCGTTTGGCGTGAACAATAGCTCATTGGAAAGGTATCATCAAGGAGATTAATTTATAGGGATAAATTATTCCTTATAATATAATTGAGAATTTCAATCCCAGAAAATCTTCATTTAGGCCCTCAAAATGGCCCCGAAAGTTAAAACTGTTAAAAATAGTAAATTGCCAAAAAACTGTTTTAAGCGAGTTGGAAAAGGTGGGTGGCCACCGATATCCACCTGGATAAATCCTCCCTCCTTAGGAAGAAATGGTCTCCATTGTGTTGAGTGCCCGAGGGAGAGGGAAAATCATTTACTGAATTTCTATCTTGATGAGCTACTTGCCCTGTTGGAGAAGTTGCGTTGCTTAGCTTGTTGAAGGTTGTCACGAACATGTGGCTGGAAGGGTTGGATATTTTTAACCAGTATAGAAACATGAGATGACTAGGTTTAGAAGGAATATTTACACTTTTCTTCGATCTTGTTGACCTGTTTCTGTTGGATAGAAGGTTCTTGGGCCAAGGCTATAGTGGTTGCAGTATCCTTCTGTTCACCTTTTGAATAAATTGTGAAGAAGCTGAATTTTGTAGTATGAGATACTACCTTGAAACCCTGTTAGGTGGAACAGTAGCCGGAAATACCTCTAGTAATATTTAGAGATGACCCCCCAGAGAAACAATGACACTGTGGGGTCGAGACTCATAAACATCATGGAGCTTCAACATATATGGTTGGCCCAAGAGAACATAAAAAACATCCAGTGGGGAAACATCACATAATAATTCATCCATGAAAGGATAGATTCCATATGAAAATTGACATTGTTGGCTGACACAGAGATCTCGTCCCTGGTGAAACCATTCGATGTTGTATGGCTTCAGGGGTGGTGTTGTCGACAATCCCAACTGTTTGACAACCTCTGTAGAGATGAGGTTCTTCTAGCTTCTACTATCTACAATAAAATGCAGTGGGGTCCCCTTCACCCACATCTGTGAATAAAAAATGCACTCCCCCTCTTCAGGATATGTTGGTTCTTCTAGTTGAATTGTTGTGGTTATGACAATAGCAATGGGGTCCGCGTTGATGATCTGTCTTTTACTAGTATTTTCAGAATCAGATTATGAATAAGGGTTTGTCTCCTTGTCTTTGATCTTGACCACCAATGACTGTTTTGAGCGACATTCCTCGGTGTTGTGCCAGGGGATTTTTTGGAAATAAACACATTTTCCGGTGTCCTTCTTTGTCTTCCCGTGACCCTTCTTTTCTTGTGGATTGGACTGGTTTTTGAGAGATTGTTTGTTAGGGCTATATTTATCATACTTTGTTTGTTTCATATTTGTAGACCCAAACTCCCGTTTGTTTTGGTGCTTAAATTTCTTCTCGATTTTAACAACATATCGATAAGAAACACCGAGTGATGAGATGTCTAAAAAATCCATTTCAGTTTTGATGCATTTGTGTAGAGCCACACAGTATTTCAGAACTAAATGTCATTCAGAGTCTTTGATACCCAGCTTGGTGCGCAAGGTATGGAAGGTATTGGTGAACTCCATAATTTCTTGGCCCCTCTCTTTTCACAGTGTGGTCCATCTCATGTATTGGTCCTCATAGTTTCCAACAGGGTAATATTGTTCCTTTACCGCATCCACAAAATAATCCCAAGTGGGATCGGCCCAATATATTCCAGACTCCTCTGTGGAACTTTTCTCCCAGTAAGTGGTGCATACCACCTTCTCTCCTAAGGGATGTGTGACCTCCCGGTCAGGATATTTGATTCTGGAGTCAGTTGATTCTCTGAAACCCCACTGGTCTCATTCTGTTTTAAACACAGGTCCTCTCAACTCCCTGTGCAGGATTCTTGGCACCCACGACCTTTCTTTTTACACTCTACGAAAACTTCAGAGTATCGAGAGTTAGCGCCTTTTCTCTTGGCCCCTCCTCCAATGTGAACTTGGTGATGACAACATGATTGTGGGCATGGACACAAGAGTTTTGAAGTCAAACTACTTTTGGGCCCACAATTCTCCTTGAGCCTCCACTTGTCTTCCTAGCGAAACCACGGTATAGATTGCAGCCCAACCTCAAATTTTTAAAGTCCGTGCAACTCTTGCCCCCGCAATGTGAGATGACCATCAATCTCATGATCTTGATGGTGCTTTCAAATGGATGACCAAGATCTATTCCTCAGAATCAATGATCTAGATCTCCCTCTCCCCAATCAATGGCTGCGATCGATTCTAAATTCTGGACTTCGAAACTTTTGAATCTCAAACCTTGGTTTCCTTTGCAGAGAAATATTTTGGAGTGAAATATCTACAGACACTTGTCCCCTTCTATCAATGATTGCAATCCCTATGGTTCTCCAGATTTCAGGGTTTTGAAATCTCAAACCTTGCCTTCTGTCATAGTCCAGTCTCCTGGAGAGGGTGATCTGAAGACAACTATCCTCACAATCAACGGTCTAGCTTCTACCTTGGGTGTTTGACATTTCAACCCAGGTCAACGGTCCTGATACCCTCGCTTCGATCAATGGTCGAGATCTCCTCCGGGTTTCAGAATTCAGAGATTTCGAATCTCAAACTTCACCCTTTCCCCAATGATTTTATTTTAAGGTTTTGATCAATGCATGTCTGCCCTAGATCAAGGACTGAGGATTACTTGGGGTCTATACCCAGAGTACATGAATTCAAACCACATATCCCCTGAATCTAATGGCTAGAGATCGCTTCAGGAATTTACCCGGAGTTCACAAATCTTCGCCACGTCTCCTCCAGATCTGATGGATCAGATTCACTTCGAGTCTTCAGGCCTTCGGGGTTCAGTGACGTCAGTTCTCAAACTGAAAAATCCCACGACAAATTTCCTGGATCTCAAGATCTGCTGACAAGTCCTTCGACAGATCGATGACTCTCGGCTCTTCGACACTCTACGCTTCGGGAACCTGAGAGTTAAAACTTGATTCCTCCTTAGCTCGCGATATTCAATGACTCAGATTATCCTTGGTGATCCAACGCTACACGTTCACCTCAGATGATCTGGTGACTCAGTCTGCTTCAGATGATTGAACGACGAATATTTTTCTTCGAAAACCCGGAACTCCAGACTTCATAAGTTTCAAGTCTCAAATCTTGGTGGGTCCTCTCTCCTATGTATACGAAGCATTAAAGCTTGCATATCTTGTCTTGAATCATACAGTTGTTGATCCTGGCGCTATGATCCAATGACCAATGTCGCTCCTCCTCCTGAGCTTCTGACCTTTTCTAACTTAGAAAATTTTCTAAGTGTTCAAAGGTTTCGAACCTTTTCTCCCCCGATGAGTCTGACTCTTGGATCTCGTTAACACTTGTGAAAAGTTTTATTCCTCCTGAGCTTAGTCTTGTGAAGAATTCAACTTCCTATGCACTCCTTGCATTTCATGGATTTCAATAACTCCGATCCAAAGGATTTCTTGAAGAGAAATTCCTATCTCCCTCCCGACGTTCTCCTTTTGCTGGTTCTTCGACTTCTTACAAAGTCCCTTCGATGCTTAGTCGAATCTTGGATCTATGCACTCATTGCACTAGATATTTAAGAAAGGTTTGAATTCTTGCGGATGACTGTGCACGCCTTGCACCAGTCTCTTTTCACTCCTTGCAAAGTGAATTTTCATGTTATCTTTTCCAAGCTTCAGAATCAAAACAGATCCTGACAACGCACTCCTTGTGTTCTATGTGCACACCTTGCACCTGTTAAGCCCTAATATTGGCTCATTACCCCTTAATTGGGGCATATTACGTTAGTAATGTTATTTTATTTATGTCGGCTTGATTCCATTAGATCTAATTATACCTCCTAGTCTCCTATATATACCAAGGAGACATTTTCATTTGGAGTCATCTTGTACTTGAACATTTATGTGGGGTAAAAGGAGGTTGCCCCCTTGAAGAGGCTTATTATCTGAAATTATCTCTTTTTCAAGGCGTTGAGTACTTATTCTGAGGTTTTTCTATGCTATATTGATATTTGGTTCTTAACATATGGTATCAGAGCTCAAGGTCTTGGGGTTTCACTGCTACATCTTAGACACCTTGGAATTTTTGCTATAAATTTTTTTATACAGCGTTTCAGAAGAAACGAATTGGAGGTTATTTATTAGACGGATCAAGTTACGCTGGGTTAAAATTTTAGCTCCTGATGCCTTATAATTTCAGAGATACAACCTCTGGAAGATAGGGTTCTGGAATCGTTCCAAACTGAGTCATTGCGGAATTTTCACTATAAAAAAATTTCTATAATGTTTAAGACCCTGAAATCTAGAGGATTTTCATAGAAATTAGTAAGGTATATGTGGTAAAAATTTTAGATTCTGGTTCATCTTAAATTTGTAGATACACCCTGTGGAAGATAGGGTATATGACTAGTCCTATTGACTAGTATCAAGAAGGTGTACCAGGTAAAAGAAGCATAACTTCTTCCTAGAGTATCCAAATTGAGTGAGATTAAATTCATTGGATAGAATACAGTCTGTAGTATTTCTGGTATGCATTTTAGAATTTCATATCAATTATTTTGTGCGGGGAACGCTATACAAGTGAGATCTCTTGGAAATGCCAAAAATCAACAAGTTGTGGGGAAGTTACCATAAATTCCACTTGGCACATCCAATTTTGATCAGACCTATGGAATTGCAGAGAAGAAATATCATAGAACTACATAAAAGAAAGTTTCATACCCAGAAGGGCTGAAACTTGGAAGATACAAAATAAGAAAGATTGTCTAGCATAACCACCTCAAAATCAACGTTCAAAAGTGATACTTGGACAACATGCCACCCAAAAAGGGAACTTCTACACCAAATAAGACTCCCGAAAATCCTACTTGGAATCTTGATGAAGGTGAAGAAATGTGTAGGGACACAAATTATTTACAAAATAAGATAGTAACAAAATATGAACTACAAGAGATGGAATCTAAGTTGGAGGCAATAAATACTAAGATGGATGGTTTAAAAGAGGAGATCATGGAAGTATTGAAAAATTTCATAACAGAGAAGACACCTGAAAGTGAAAATGCATCCCATGAAATTCATGATGAGGACACAAGGAAGGTGAATCAAGAATGGAGAAACTCCAACTTTGGGTTGAAGACCAACCATGTTCCTAAGATTGATATGAGGAAGTTTGATGGCAAGAACCAAATCACATGGATACTTCATATGGAGCAATTATTTGATCTACATAATGTTCCACATACACAAAAGGTACGAATTGCTTCTTTATATTTATAACCCAATCAATTTGTATGGTATCGATGGCTTTGTTCTCGCAAATCACTTGTCACTTGGACAATTTTCATGGAATAAATGATAGCACACTATGAGGATACAAGGAGCAATACATTATTTATCCAATTGATAAATCTCAAGAAAAAGGGTTCAGTTACCGAGCACATTGAGAACTTCCAAAGATTGAATTTAAAGGTAACATATATTCCAGATGATCACTTGATTGATGTATTCATAGGAACTTTAAAGGATAACATTCAACATGAGGTTCTCCTTTGGGAACCCAAATCATTGGAGAATGCATTTAAGGTGGAAAGAAATGTTGAAAGTAAAAATATGGCTATGGCTACTAGAAGGAGCAATCCTAACATCTATAGAGAGAACAATGCTGCTTCTTCTAAAACACCTCAACCTACAAGGTTGACACCTCAACAATTGGAGGAAAGAAAAGAAAAAGGTTTATGATTTAATTGTGACAACAAGTACAGTAAGGGACATAAGTGTGGTGAGAAGAAATTATTCTACATAAATTGTGAAGAGGAAGAAGAAAAAGAACAAGAACCATCTCAAGATGAAAACGTAGAAGCAATTTCATCTGAAGAGCTGACTCCCATGATATCGTGTAATGCATTGGCTAGAATTAGCACTCCTCAAACCCTCAAGACTGAAGGATACATAAAAAAGAAAAAGGTAATAGTCCTAATTGATTCTGTCAGTACTCATAATTTCATTCACTATAAATTATCCAAAGCTCTCAATTGCTTTGTATATCCAGCACCATAGTTTCAAGTAATGATTGCAGATGGAGGAACTATCAATTTCTCAGGAAAATGAAATAAGATGAATCTTACTATGGGGGGATATGTAATGAATAGTCCAATGATTGCTATACCCATGGGTGGTGCGGATGTTGTACTAGGAATCTAATGGTTACAATCATTAGGAACATTGGCTTTTAATTTTCAAGAACTTTTCATGAAATTTTCATTGGAAGGAAAATAAATTGAGTTAAGAGGTATCACAGGGAAACCCAGTAAGGTGATAAGCTCTAATGGCATGACAAAATTATTGAAAAAAGGGCATCAAGGCATTATTTCACAACTATGCTCACTAGATGTTCAAACATCTAAGCCATCTATTCCTCAATATATCCAAGGGATCATTGATAATCATTCCAAAGTATTTGAAGATATTCCCAAAGGTATTCCACCCACTCAAAATCATGATCATGAAATTCACCTAATTCCTGGGAGTGTTCCTCCTAACATCGGACCATATAGATACCCTTACGCCCATAAGAGTGAAATTGAACGCATGTTTGAAGAAATGTTAGAGGCTGACATTATTAGAGCTAGCCAAAGTTCTTACTCTGCACCTGTGGTAATGGTATTCAAGAAAGATAGCTCATGGCGTATGTGTCCAGATTATAGAGAGCTCAACAATATCACTATTGAAGATAATTTTGCCATTCATGTCATTGATGAATTGCAATCTATTTCACAAAATTGGATCTCCGTTCAACGTATCATCATATTAGAATGAAGGAAGAAGATATTGCAAAAACAACATTCCAAAATCATGAAGGCCATTATGAATTTTTGGTCATGCCTTTTGGACTTACAAATGCACCTTCCACATTCCAAGGTTTGATGAATTCCATTTTTAATCCCTTCCTTCAAAAATTTGTGTTAGTATTTTTTGATGATATACTAATCTATAGCAAGTCTTGGGAGGATCATGTGAGACATGTTGACAAGGTGCTACAACTACTAAAGGAGAAACCACTATATGCCAAACCATACAAATGTTTCTTTGGAGTGAAGGAGGTAGAGTATTTGGGTCATATTGTATCTCATGAAGGTGTCAAGGTAGACCCTAACAAGATTAAGGCCATGATGGACTGGCCGATTCCCAAAACATTGAAGTATCTTAGAGGATTTTTGGGTTTGATAGGTTACTACCGCAAGTTTGTTCGACACTATGGAAGAATAAAAACACCTTTAACGACACTAACTAAGAAGGATGCATTTTCATGGACTCCAGAGGAAACTAAAGCTTTTGAACAACTTAAAGAGGTGATGTGAAAAGCTCCTGCCTTGAGAACTCCAGACTTCACAAAAACATTTATTATGGAATGTGATGCCTCGGGAAATGGAATTGGTGTTGTCCTAATGCAAGAAGGAAGGCCCCTGTCTTTTGAAAGTTGGCCACTCAAGGGAAAGGACTTACATAAACCCATTTATGAGAAGGAAATGATGGAAATAATACATGCATTGAAGAAATGGCGTCCTTACCTAATAGGTAGGCACTTCAAGGTCAAAACAGATCATGATAGCCTTAAATACTTCTTGGAACAAATACTATCTTCAGAAGAACAACAAAAATGGGTAACCAAGATATTGGGTTATGATTTTGAAATCATCTATAAAAAGGGGAAGCAAAATGTTGTGACAGATGCACTCTCAAGAAAAGATGAAGATGTTGAGGCCTTTCTCTGTGATATCTCGATCATCCAACCTGATTGGATAATATAAGAAATAAATGAATGGAAGAATGACGAAAAAGTGTGGACTCTCATTCAAAAGTTGCAGCAGGATTCTAGTGCATCAGATACATTTAGATGGAAAAATGATTCACTATGGTACAAGGATCGCTTATATTTGTGTAAGAACTCCCAAATCAAACAAAAGGTACTATTGGAATTTCACACCTCTACAATGAGGCTCCAAAGTCATTTTTATCATAAATAAATTCTAGAACTCTAACCCTGGAAGATGAAAATCCAATAGTTTTGTGGACCCTGTTTTGGGTAGTTTGGTGTATCAACTTCCCAAGGGCGTAACATTGGCATACAGTCTCTGTTTGGGGTGCACGATAGCTCGTTGGAAAGGTATCATCGAGGAGATTCATTTAGGGGGATCAATCATGAATTTGACTATCATTGATAATCTTTATTCCGAAAAAACTTCATTTAGGCCCTCAAAATGACCTCGAAAGTTAAAACTGCTAAAAATAGTAAATTGCCAAAATTGCTAGAAAGTAGTTTTGAGCGAGTTGGAAAAGGTGGGTGGCCACCGATATCCACCTGGATCAATATAGTTGGTTTTCAAGTTGAATTTAGTTTAACATGGCACCTTGGTATTTCTAAGAAATGTTTCCTTGTTTTAATTTTAGAGAAATTATGGGTTATCCAAATGGAAACCCTCTAGCTCAGAGACTAGATGTTCCAACATTTGACGGTAATTGCTTCCATGTTTTCTTGGCACATTATGTAGTTTTTGGAACATATAATAAAACTTGATGTAATTCATGAATATATCCACATCAAACTATTTTTCATGTATTTGGATGGGAGGGAAAAAAAATGGGTAAGAAACCACATCCCTCATAAGACAATATCATGTGTGGATTTTTTCAGAATATTTTTCATATTCTGGAGTTCCCTTTCGCAAAGGTATGAATATGTTTTTGGATTATTTTTGGTAGCCTTACAAAATGAAGAAGAAAATGATATTGTGGAAACCATTTAGGGGGCACCTTATGTTCTTATTTAAAGTCAATTACTTGAAAGAGATATAGATGATAGGCCTTCTTGTGAAGAAAAACAATCACCCTATCAATATTTTGAGAATCAAACTTATGAAGGAAACCTTAAAGAAGGACAATTGGATGATTGGATTGAGGCTTTTCATGGGAGAAAATGGGTAATTGATGATTTTTTCCTTGAGTTTCAAAGACATCCTTCACATGAATTTGGGGTTGAAATAAGAAATAATATAGAATAAAAAAATTCCCTTTTGAATTTTATTCAAGAGAGAGTCTTTGGATACAATGCATGGTGAAGATGTTCTCACTTTCCCACTAACTGAAGATCAACAATTTGAAGGAAATGTTGATCCCATTGGAATTCAAGAATATGAGAAAGGTAACTAGTCATTCAATGATAAACTGAAGAAGAATCACTTTAGGAAGAACACATGTATGAAGAGGAAGGTCAACCACTTCATAAATACATTCACGAGGACAAGACGAAGGAAATCAAAGATGAAGTTAAGGATGATGATAGAGACCAAATTTTTGTTTCCCCTATTTGTGAATATGACAACTTAGAAACTTTCATTTTCTCACAAAATTTGTGACCTATTGATGAATCCTTTAACAATTTGGGAAGGTAAGAGTTTTCATAAGTATATTTAGAGAAGGATAAACATGGTGGATTTACAGATTTGTATGAGAACTTAGAAAATGAAAATTTCCAATATTTTTTGTTTCCTTATCCAGATGAAGTTAGGAACTCAATGGATGATGCCCCTTTTCATAATATTGATCTTTTTTATCCATCACTTGATGATGGTCAAGGGGTAAGTATTCAGGAAGGATTGGCGGAATCACCCTCATTCCATGAAGATGATGATTCGATGGGTGTCAGAATCTTGGATGACTTGTTTGACATTGGAAGACATGATTGGGATGGGATATATTTCGAAGGAGATACCATTTATGGCATCAACTATGAGAGTGAAATTGACATGTCTAAGATCAAACCTTATGATGAGCCTCACTTAGGAAGTTTCTCTAAAGAAGTTGATAATTTAAATCTTGAAAGGATTTAATCTGAATGGTTACTATAGGATTTACTTAGTCCTTTGGATTTATCAAGATTCCAAGGATACCCGAATGATAATCAAGATTTGAGAGATAAATTGAAATATTTCATGGACCTAATGATTCACCTACTTCACAAATTTCATGTTTTTTTGATGTTATTTCAAAGATTGGAATTAACCAAGAATATGTTGAGATGAATATGTTCTTATTATTCTTGTATTTTCTTGGGGATGAGATCATGGATTGGTGTGGAAAGCCTAGTGAGGGAAGATCCCGTCACTTTCATATTTTTTCAAAATATTTCTTGAGATTTGGTCTCATAATTATGACAAGTTTGGATGTGAGAATTTTTTTATGGATGTTGAGAATCCCTCACCTTTTTTCCTTGAGAGATTTCTCTTGACCTGTGAGTGTCATGAGTCTTATTTTTTATCTCTTCCTTGTTTCTCTAACTTACCCTTGACCCATGAATTCCATCAATATCTAACTCATTTCTCCTCCTCATCCTTGACCCAACAATTTCCTCATCCTCCTTAGATTTGTTTGATCTATGGTTATTATCCCTCCCCATATTTTACCAATGGAGGTGTGGAAAGTCAATATTTTGTTTATCATTCCCAGCTAGACTTTCCGTGTAAAACTCTCTTCCTTGATGATTTGACAATTTAAGTCAATGGGTTGAGCCATCGTTATGCTTATATTAACCCCATTGACCTTTGGATGGAGGAAGTATGTCGAAGTGTGAGTCAACTATGGCATAATTTGGGACTTGTTATTCACATACATGACCTTACATGATCATATAACTTAGGAGTGGCTGAGATTCTACCTAACACCCACCTGATGTGTGGCATGTCTCTATTTTGGTTAATAACCAAAATCAAGGGAAGGTTTCAAACTATTGAAAATATCTTGAGATGGCTACATTGGATATTTAGTTTCATGTAGCAACCACATCACTTAGCTATCCAATAGGGTAGGCATGAATAATCTCTTTGAGTAGTATTTAGAATGCATGTTTGCATTTTAATTTGTTTGTTTACTTTCCTCCATTACCTTCTTCTTTTTTCACTTTCCTTAGAATAATTTCTTGCATATATTTTTCCTTTTTTACTTTCACGTTTCATTTACTTAGTGAAATTTTTTCAAAGTAGTGTTTTTATTACTAACTAAGGTGGTAGATTCACCCCAGAATTTGACATTGTTTTCTAGATTCCATAATGCATAGGTCAAATTTTGGAGTCATTCTACACTCTTGCATAGAGTGCACGCCCTCAAGTAGGATCTAGATGTTACCCCCTCTAGGGTGAAACTTTGGGATACAATCACGAGGGTATCATATTGTTTATTGTATGGGGCTTCATGCTCATATTCGTTGGATCTGCACAAAATTTTTCATTGATCTCTATTAGATTCGTGATTGTGCTAGCTTAGCTGCGATGTATCTCACCTTCATCCTTCTCTTTAGATGAAAGATGTACTATGGTATGGTATGGTAGGATATGGTTCTTGGCTAATTCATTTGACATTCCATGTATTGATACCTATTTGGAATTGATGATATAACTTTTTAGCCCGTCTTAAAGTGGAAAACATGTAATGATTATTCTTTGTAATTTCATAATGTTATATGGTTTTACTCTTTCCACGTAGTACCTTGTGGAGAATTTTTTATTTTAAGTGTGCCATCTCTTTGTTTAACTTGTATCACTTGGTATCTAGGATAGACATGGTTATATATATCCTAACCACGGTAAACAATTTCCACCTCCCTAGTTCATTCATTCCATTCACATAAAAATATTATTGTGGTCATGTATGATTTCTCAAAGGTCAAAAGGAAAGGACAAATAAAAAATTGTGAAATAAAAAAAGCCACTAAGGCTAAGAGGTGGACAAAAAACTTAAAATATAATCATTAAGCTTGAGAAATTCCCTTTAGTATGAGGGCAATGCCCTTGTCCCTAGTTTTTCTATGAATATCTAAATAAAAGGGACTTGTTCAATAAACTGAATATCTAAATAAAAATGATTAAAGGGGTAGTAGAAAACAATGTCGAGGATGGAAATTCAAGGCTAATATCCCTATAGAAGGAATTTACAAAGAAAAACTCCTAGCCAAATTGAGCTAGAAGAATAATCAAATGAATAATAAGACTTGTGCATTTATAAGACTTTGAGGGTCATCACATGAACCCATCCCCCTTTCCCCTTTCATGATTATTAATCATTATCTTTCACCTAAATAGTTAGGAAGTATGGGTTGACATAGGATTTGATGCATGTATGAGGGTCAAAGTTGTTCTCCTTGGTAATACTTAGGCAAGTTATAAAATTAACCCCATTGTTATGAT
This sequence comes from Picea mariana, assembly GCA_032191745.1. Taxonomy (NCBI): domain Eukaryota; kingdom Viridiplantae; phylum Streptophyta; class Pinopsida; order Pinales; family Pinaceae; genus Picea; species Picea mariana. The sequence continues at coordinate 207,513 of JASDQU010736713.1, read as the reverse complement.
GCAATAAAGGATGCCACGAGGTGCTAACAATTGATGGATTGCTAAGAAGCTAGGCCAATCACTTCATGCTGGTATTGTGCATTGAGATCTGTGTACATTTCTGGGACCATTCCTCAGATGGAGAAAGTAAACATTGGACTATTGAATTGACTTGGTTGGACCATTTATGTGAACGTTGACACTTTTATTTAGGGACACACGTCCTTTGGAGTCTATTTGGTCCTTACATGTGATTTTTATATTGTATTTGACCTCTTCAAAGGGATATTGTACATTGTGAGCATATTATCATATTACTTTATTATAACGTGTATTTTGACCATGGTTTTGTTGGGAAAAAGGTTTTGAAGCCCATGGTTTTGAGCCAATACATGGTTTTACATTGTAATTGATGACCCCATGGCAATCTAAGGCACTGATATTATTGTTATCTTCAACCACCATAAACCTAAAAGCAAATTTCATCATTTTTAATGCTTTTTTAGCCTCATTGCATATACTTATTTGATTTCCCTATCATGCCCCATATTATTATTAAATATATAAATAAATAGTAATAATAAAGAAGTATAATAATTACCTTAAAGGAGTAATATAAATAAATAATAATAAAGAAGTATAATTATTGTAGAGGGGTCATAATCAATACTTATTATGGATATTTGTGTAATAAAAGAAAATGGTAAAATAAGTAACAATAAATATTTGGGCAATAAAAGAAAATGGTAAAATAAGTAACCACAATTTATGGAGAAACACTAAAATATTATAAAAAATTAAATAATGGATCCTAGGGATAAGGTTATTTACCATGGAGGGATTCTATATAAAGATGGAGAAGAAGGAGAAAATATATCTCATTTTGCTTAGGTAAATTGAGGAAAAGAGAAAGAAGAACTTGCATAGTAGAGGAATGAGGGGCTAGGGGCTCTTAGTTTTGAAGACTAAGGGATTAGTTGGGAGGAGATTCATCCCCCACACTCTTTTGCGACATGATCAAATATCAAAGTTCCATATATTTCAAGGATCAAAGTGTCATAGGTAAGTGGAAGGATAAAAATTCCATAGGTTTCAATTATCAAAGTGCCATAGGTAAGTGGAGTCCTTCAATTTTCAAGGATAGAGTGTCATAGGTAAGTGAAGTACTTCAATTTTCAAGGATAGAGTGTCATAGGTAAGTGGCGTACTTCAATTTTCAAGGATAGAGTGTCATAGGTAAGTGAATTCTTCAAGTGAGTTACTATAAATCTCTATAATATTGTAATTTTTTACCCTTATCAGATAGTGCTTTCAATTCATAATGTTTTTTCTATGTATTTAGGTGTTTTTAGAGTTAGGGTTCTGACATATATATAGTATCGTATATTTGGATATAACTCTCTAATCCTATAGACCTTACCATGTTAAAAATCATTTGAAAAAAATATATATGAAGAGAACTCGCCTAGATATGAAAATTCATGTAAGATCGGTTATAGATTTAAAATTAAGAAGTGATTTACTTTTCTTCACTGTATTGGAATGACTTCCTTGCATATTTAATTGAGCATTGTATCAATGAGATAGGGCATATTTAGGGAATATTCAATATTGAATGCAAGATACATTGAGATAGGGTATATTCAAGCAAATCCATGAAAATGCATTGTAGATCTATTGATATGAGCAGAAATATCATAATTTCATTTCATCTAGGTTTACGTGAGGGGCTCTCCACTTTGTGATCGAGTGTGACTATCATGTCATTGTTTTTAAGATGAAACCTATGGATGGTGATGCTCTTTGATGCCTCTCTGATTTTGCCGAGGGAAAAATCACATTTCTACATGGAAAGTTTTGTTCTACTCATTAATTACTGATGTATTCTTTGATATATCACAGACTCTTTCATTCTATTGTCACATCTCAAAATTTCATGTTCCTATTGCAACTACCAGGTGTGGTATCATCTTCCGATTTTTTTATTTCTCACTATGCATAGGATCCCTTTGATATTTCAGTTATCGGAATTGTGTCCAATGAAATACATTTGGTCAAGGCGCAAATTATCTTCATGTAATGCCTAGGTCGTTACACGTCTTGACCATCGTCTAAACTCCATTCAATTGCGACCACTATTATCTAAAAAATTGAATCGTGGCCACTGTTTGTGGCTGTTTTTTTTTTAATTATAATCGCTATTATCTCAACACTTTCAACTGAAAATTTATTTCAAATTGAAACCTTCTAGGGAACAACCTTCTCCGTGTGTAGATCAATGGATGGATTCATTGCAATATGTCCCACATGCATTGCTAACTTCCATCACAATGTTACATGAAGTGATAGTTGACTAAATATGTAGGGTCACTTGGGGACAAGGTTTGGGTTTGATATCGGGTGATACAATCGACTTTGGATGTTGATGAGGTCGACCTGGCACTGGGTGGTTCATATATTCCAAAAAAATCATATAAGAAGCGCATGACTATAGTTACCCGAATACTTAATTAGCACAAGATACTTAAAGTACAGTTCATAGTGGAAATTGAGCCATTCTAACCATGAGAATTATCATTTTTACCTATCAATCTTGTTGGGTATGTGGAGGCTTTGTAACCTTATGTTGCGTGTGAATCTCTAGAATTTTAGGTGATATCTATTGGGGGATTCAATGCACAATTCTAATTCTAAGACATTTCCAAAGTGATTTTCATTCTTAAAGTACATCTTGTACTTCCAAACTCTCAAGAAAGTACCTGTGCTCACCTTTTATTCTAAGAAATCATGTTTTCGCTGCTCTACACCAACTTGGATAGCTCCATTGGTGGATTCCACACATTTCCAAATTTTGGAAACTACCACAATTATTCATTTCCTCTCAACACTGAAACCATGCCTCCTCGGGACAAAACATAGAGGATAAATTATTTATTACCTTCCTATTTACATTTTCATCCAATCAAAATTACAATTTAGCTTGAAATTTGACATTTTTTTCAATTTTTTTTTTTTTTTTAATTTCATGCGATAAGCCTCAACGTTTCAGCTCACCCTCATGCGGTGGGTATACTGTTAAATACACAGTGAGCACCACTTCCAGTGCCTCCATATATATCTGCACTTGTACCATTCAATCTAGCACACCGAGATAAATTAACAAAACACTAAGTGATGTGTCAATTGGAACGCCCCCACATTAGTGTAAAATGGGATTATACCCACACTGACACATTGCACTTCAGTAACCACGCCAATAGCTAAATCAATATAAAATTTAACCTAATGGTGCACCAAGTTTAATCAGTCACACCAGGGCATACCCAAAACATAATTCCCCAGGGATTCAATGTTTAAACACACTTACATACTTTATAATAAAATTATATGCATCGAATAAATTGCACTTGTATCATTGAGTATTACACCCAGGTGCACCTAAATGTTGAAAGGCACACCAAATTAGGGTAAATAAAAAAAAATTACCAAACTAATTTTCATTGTTACAATGCATCCCGTCTTTCCAAACTCTTAAGCAAGTACGAGTGATCACCTTTATTCCTAAGATGCCATGTTTTTGGTGCTCTATACCCTCTTAAATATATCCATTGGTGGATTCCATACCTTTCCAAAATTTGAAAATTAGCACAAGTTTTCATTTCATATCAATGGTCCAACCATGCCTCTTTAGGGCAAAAGAGAGCAGGTAAATTATTTATTACCTTCCTATTTTATTTTTCATCCAATCAAAATTAAATTTATCTTGGCATTTGTGATTCTTTTTCAATTTCGCACAGTGCACCCTTATAGTTCGTCTTGCCTCGAAGTGGTGTGTACTATGTTAAATAAATAATGAGCACCACCTCTGATGGTACTCATTTTATATATATATACATACTAGTGTAGTGTCATTCAAGGAAGCACACCATGATGAATTATTAGAAACAAAGTGGCGTCCTTCAGAATGCCTTGAAACCAGTGCACAATGGACTTCTACATGCACCGATACATTTAAATTCATTAACCACACTACTACATTTAACATTACAGAATTCTATACCTCACTTAACTAACGACACCGCTAAATTTAACATAGCAGTGCAACCATTGTAATTCAATGCACTCGTACTATATATAGAAACACATCGAGACATATATTTCCCGATTTTTCATAGTGGGGTGACTTATTGGATGCTTCGTTCCTAGTTCTCTATCCTTCACAACGTGGTTCATCCTTCAGAACTCTCTAAAACTGGTGCGCAATGGGATTCTACCCGCACCAACACATTTCACTTGATTAACCACACCCCTAGCTCAATGTTATATGAAAATTTAACCTAACAGTGCACCGAGTTTAACCAAGTGGACCAGGGAATACCCGAAACATAATGACTTGGCACATCAATGTTCAAATGCACGACCATACTTTATAAAAAAAATTGCATGCACTGAATAAATTGCATTACTGTCATTTAACATTACCCACCAGTACACTTCACTTAAATGATGACACCACTAACATAATGATTTATAAAATTTAATGTAGCAGTGCAACCATTGTAGTCCAACAAAATCGTACTGTATACAGAAACACACTGGAATATATATTGTTTGAATTTTCATAATGGGGCATCTCATTCGATGCCTTTTTCCTAATGCTCTATCCTTTAAAATCCACCAAGGTACAAAAAACCAGTGCTCCATTATCACCGTGGTACTAGTGAGTTAATAGTAACACGTCGCACTAGTTCAATTGTGATAATGAATTTTAGATTAACGGTTCCCATCAATAGAAAAAATGAATTGGTGTCATAAATACAACGTCACTGGTAGACATAATGTTGTTTCTATGGTATACATGGCGCACTGGTGATTTTGGTTTAACAAAGGGAATTACGTATTTGTGCACGATAAATTTTAGCATTGCGGTGCCTCTTTGTTAATGAGATGAACTAGTGTTGTTAAAAGTATTGAGTTGGTGTTGATAGTCCTATGTGATGCATTGGTTAGTGTTGCTTCTATCTTGATATAGTGAACCATCTGCGAGTAATATGATCTATTGTCGGTGCACCTGTTGATTTTAAAGATGTTTTAGCAAAAAAAATATAATTTTGTATTTTTTAAATACAAATGATTTATATATGTATTTGTTTTATAATTTCAATATATTTTATCTTTATATATGTACCCAACAATATTTTTATGTGAATCAGAGATGATGATGACAAGAGGAGGAGGAGGTAGGGCGATGACAGGTCGAGATGTATGCATTTGTGCGTGAGTGGGAGAGCAAATAAAGGGATGGGGAGACTTACCCTCACCCTATTTCATAGCATACACATGAAATTTTGATGGATATTGGCCTCCTAAAGTTTTATCAGGATGGTGCATCTCTTAGGGGGAACCCTAAGAGATGATCCATCATTGGGATCATGCGAGACAGGGGTTCAAGGTCAGTTTCGATATGTGGTATTGTCCCATGGAGGAGGATGTTTATTTCATCATTGGGTTTTCTAGGATAAGGGTGTATTTTCCCCATTTACCTGTGCTACCATCCGATTTTTTTGGAGAAACCCAACTTGCATATATGTAGAGATATATCGGTCCTAATATTCTTTTCACTTTAAAGTTCTAGGTTCATGGTGGTTAGTTGTGGATAGGTGCATTTTAGAGAGAGTATGTTAGGTTCCTTTGTTATATTCTCTCATCATTGTCACAATATATATCTGATGGGTAGCACATTAGTTGTTCTATGTTGTATTATGTAGATAGTTTATTGTGGGAGACCTGATTGATTAGGTGGGTCGATGTTTTTTTGAGACAATTTTTTCGTGCATTAGATCATTATCGCTATGTTTTTTCTAGGATTAAATACTTCCCATTCACGTATGAGTTGTATGCACTATGTTTTGAGAGGATTTATGCCACTTGGAAAGAAATACCCCACTTTTCTACTAGGCATAGTGAGGATGATAATTTCCTCGATATTGTAGAGTACCCATACACAGAGATAGATTGGAGAGGATATATAAACAACCAATTTGTAGTAGAGGAACCACCATATGAGAGATGTAATATTATCTTTACATTTTGATTAATCTGTTTGCATATTTTTATGTCTTATTTTATGCACATGTAATTTATTGTAACATTTTGTTTCAATTATCTTATAACTATTATCTATTTTTTTGAAGATATTGGTACATATGCTGGGGATACACCTCACCGACATGAGAATGAGGTGATGTAGGAGAAAGAGGAGAAACCTCAAGTACTATAGATATCGCACATTCCATGCAATTCATATACAAGAGTTTAGCTAGAGTTGGCCGATGAGCTATGTCTTGTCATGACAAGTCACAGAGTGGTACCTATACCCCTAGAGACATATTAGGGGTAGAGGTGATCTCTACTGCATGGAGGAAATTTCATCGTGACATGAATACGTCGATGTGTCATATTGATGGTGTCATAAAGCTCATCAATACGTTGAGGGTTGGTACTCATGATCCCACTACATCTATATCATCATCAAAGCCATCCACATCCTCTACTCCACCACATGGTCCTCCTCATTCTCCTTCAGACAAGTTAGTTGCAAAATTTACCAATATTGTTTCCATGTATGATCCTCCTGTTACCCATGATTTTGGTCCTCATGATGATGTATCAATGATGGTGTACTCAAGCTCTCCATAAGAACTTTCTCCTGAGAAAAAGTTATTTTCATCTCTTCCAGAAAACTCATTTTTGGAGACTGTTCGCAGGCTGCTAGTATATTTTCCTACGAGAATGCATGATTCTTGCAGGCTTCCTTAAGCCAGGGTGCGAGAAGTTCGCACTGTGTTGAACTTCTACGGTGTGAACCTTCTTTAAAGAAAGGAAAAAGATGAATTCTTGATGCTTCTAGAATGGAATCTTCGAGAAGGATGAGATTCCATTCGAATGGTTATCCTAGTATTGGATTTACTGATATTTTGGGATCATTCTTATCCAAGTAACTAATCCATTCTCTCCTATATATTGAGGGAATTCTCATGAAGAAAGTTACAAGCAAGATTCATTGGAGAATTGGTGAAAGATTTGTGTGGAGGACTGAAGCTTGAACAACAGCTTGGAGGCTACAACAGGCCTATCAAAAGGAGTTGATCTTCTTCATGCAAGTGAGAAAGTGCGTGTGTCGGAGCTAGGAGCCATCGAAAGGAAGTTTTCAACATCAAGGCTCAGGTTGTAATCTTTACTTTCCATTAATATGATACAGTAATATGTCCCTTTCCCATAAAGCGGATTTCACTTTATTGTATAACTCCTTGATCATATACATAGATTGACTGTTGAATAGATTGTGCTTTCTTCACTCCACTTGGTTTGTGTTGTCTTGGTATTTACTGCATGAGAGCATTGGAGCGAAGCGGGAAAACAAAGACCATAGGAAGCGACAGTAAGGTATGTTCCTTGTTCTTGCATCCTATTTAATTCAATGGTTAGAATCTAGGGAAAGAGTCATATTCTGTCTTGCTTTGTTCTAGATCCAGGTGGATCTAGGGAGATCAGTTTGTGTCCGCACTTACGGATTTATCCTATAACACCTCCTTCTCCTCCTGTTTCCCATCCAGATGTGTCTGAACCTGTATCCGTGTCCAATAATCCCACTCACCCTCCTCCTCCTCTTCCTCCACGTGTCATAATATTTTGATTCTTTGGACACTATCATCGCATCAGGTACTCTTGATGCACATATTCATGATATTTATATAGATACGCTTGATAGTGAACTTATTCCAACATTTGTTTCTGAGATATTTTTTCCTGATAGAGGCTCTACCTATGGTAGAAGAGACATTCATGCACCTGGCTCTAGTGGTGGACCTAGATAGTAGTGGTACTGATTCACATTTATATTGATTGTTTTGTATTTGACTGAAGATCTATATATGAAATGTTTATAATAGATTTTGTTGAGATTTAATGTATATTCATATGTATATCGCTCATGTATATTATATTTTTCATATAATGTTGTGGTTTTTGTTGTTGTTTATAATGTTTTTCGTATAATGGTGTGGTTGTTGTTGTTTTTCAACACTAATCCTAGATGGGCTAGGAAAGTGGAAGTTGAAGAAAAGGTTTCAGAAAGGAATTGTTGTCGAAATGGACAAAATTGAAGTTCAGAGCCCATTTTTTGACACTGAGCTTCGATGGGCCATGTTAATGGTTAACGAAAGAAAGGTTTCATAGTGAATTGTTGTCGATATGGACACATTATGAACCTAAGAGTGTCCCTAGGTGTCAATATAATACTTGGTATTGTGTTCATAAGCTCAAGATGTATAATGGCTTATGGAATGGCAACAAAGAAATAAACCACAACAACTATGGTGTTAGGCTGTGGGATCTGTTCGGGAGAACGAGGATCCTTCACAATCATCAGATATGGAGAAAAGTGCATGAAAGTTAACCCCTAAGTATTTCATACTTCGTGACTTTGGAAAAGTTTACTTGTTATAGAGAAGAAAGGGTCGAAGCTCGAAGTTCTGAAGTTCCGAAGAAAGGGGTTGAAGATCCGGAGGGGCTGCTTACCATTGGATTTGGCCGAAGATAGATCTGAGTCGTAGATCAAGCCAAGGAAAAGTGGTAAGGTGCAATAGTGATGAAAACAAATATCCACCGTCAGATCTGTGTGCGGGTGGTTGTGAACCATAGAAATTATAACCGTTCGGAATTCGACGCTTGGGAGAAACAAAGTGTGCCAAGGCACAAACTCCCAAAGTCCAAAGTTAATCTAGACCATTCATTAAAGGAGACATATGTCAGCAGATCAACTTGTTTGGGAATTCTACATTCGAGAGAAACGAGGGTGTGCTAAGGTGAATTCTCCGAAGTTTGGAAGCCTGAAGTCTCGAAGTGACGTGTCATGATGATGTCACCTAGGGTGATGTGGACTTCCTTAATATTTCCACATGTCAGTCAGAATGGAAATCTGACAACCTTGTGTTGAAGGGTCCTAAATGCCTTTAACTCAACAACAAAAACCAAACCCGCCATTGAGGCCCACTTAGACTCTAGAACATTTGATAGTGGAATGGTTCTCCATATATTTCGATCCAACCAATTTATCGATGGGCTTTATCTAGTGATTAACATGATATATTATTATGAAATTTCATCCTTCAGTTTAAACATTCTCTTTTGTATTTTATTTTATTATATGGGTCTAAAAAAATGATGTGTGCTAGTATAAACCAACTGGTGAAAGGGAGTATTAACTACTAGAGAAGGATGATGTTGGGATAACCCTCATGCTCAATCATGCAAAAAACGATATTCATACTTGTTACAATCCTAGTACTAATACATTAACTTGTTTGTATTTCAATTATTTCCTGATATACAATTATTGTAAAGAAAATACACATGAGATAAGATGATGGAAAGAAAAATAGTTTCCTTAGCTCTAATCATTAATCTCACATTAACATAACGATTTTCTTTCCATAATTAATAACAAGAGCTGCAAAAATATTAAGAAACATAACTTATCAATAGATTCAGAGCTCTTGCTCGTCACAACATCAATTACTGAAATACATTTGGAAGTAGTTCCTCCTCAATCCAATCATATAACACCTTTGATGAAAAACAAAAGTTTGTCTTTGTTCCTAAACAAAACTTCTCAATTAAGGTAGTTCGGAAATAGTTCTTTAAAATTCCAAAAATGAGGGTCTTTTCCAAAACCATAAACCTTTTCTAAAAGGTTGATCCTCTTATTTATAACGAAACATTAACTAAAAATAACTATTAAAAGTGAAAGTTAAGTAAAACAAAACATCACCATATGGCGCTTCCATCTCTCTGTATTCTAAGAGTCATCAAAAAGTTTCACTGAAGTGGATGACTCTTCTCATACTATGACCATTTGATGAAGAGTTCCTCGCATGTGTTGGCATATAAGAATCTATGTTGGTCCATCAGGGACGAAAGGATTTATTTTAATTCTACTGCCTATGCTTGATACTTAACTATTTTGACACTTAACTTTTGCAATACTGCTCGAGCCTTGATTGGGTGCTCCATGAACTATTGTACTTGACCCGGCACCATCCTCGCCACATTTTCTATCTCTGCAGTCCATGTCAAGTCTTGTTCTGCATGTTGTTTGACTATTTCATGCAAGTCGAAAAAGTCCCCGGGTGAGCCAAATTTTGGGAGGTTGATGTCTTTCATTTCATAATTAGTATTGACCCAACTCCTTTCGCAATCAACCCATTTTTATTGAATCTCCTACTGAGGTTCCTAGGCCATTTTCACCCAATATTTGACCACTTTCCTTATTTGATCTATGCTACTGTCCCTTAGAACTCGAATGCTGTGCTCTTAGGAATCTCCACCCTTTTGAACCACACTGATTTAATCAATTATTTCCATTGCTTGGTGGGCCTTATCGTACCATATTTCAATGTCCTTGCAAGTTGCTAGCGCTATAAGGGTGTATTCTTGGAAGTCGGATATCCTTGCAATGAAAAGGTGCCATTCATTTGTGAATTTGTCATATGTGTCTTGGAACTCAATTTTAAAAAACACCGTGGCTTGTGTGGAGTCCTGATAGTATTTCTACAAATGGTGCATATGCTCCAACTGCTTTAGTGCATCAGCCAGATCCTCTTCATATTTTCTTTCTCTATTCAGGGTGGCATTTGTGATAACCATCCCAACGCCGATAAGCTCAGACGACTTGGTGTGCTCTTTGCTGATCAATTTTTCCTCCGTGGTGATGATAATTGACCTGTCCAGTGTAAGACTCATCTTCTTAGTTGTTCTCTTCATGATGGATTTTCTCTTTAGATCATAGGATATCGCTTGTATATCGGTGACCTCATCAACAGGTTCAAGGATTTGTTGTTCTCCCCAAGTTAGAGTATTTCCCAGGCTCCTGATTATGTATATCTATTCTAGGCTGGGTTCCTGGACCTCTTCTATATGTCTTGATGGCTCTAATTTCAGTTGTTTCTCATCGGCTGGTAAGGTATAAAAAAAAAATGAGGAATCATGAGCATGTTCGGTACTTACTTGGTAATCGACTATTGAAATGTCGATTTTCTGTTGTGGAATTTATTTTTCTTGTCTGCGTGATCCTAGCTCATCCCTTGAGATGTCCATTTGGGTTCCTGGTACGTCGAGTGGCTCGGTGTATAAGGAACTTTCAACCTCATTCTCTCTTTGCAGACGACTCTGAACTGGAGCATCGGGACTCGAGGTATATTCTCTCTCAGGTTTCTTCTCCTCTGTAATCTACACTAGCACCACCAGGGACACCTCTGAAATCTCCTCATCATCATATATGGTTATCATGTCGAACAAGGGATTTGGTACACTTGTTCTTCCTGATTTCCTCGCTATCTCATGATGGGTCAAAATTTCCCCTGGTGATATGATATGTGGTGGTGGAACTTCACGGTTTTCTGACCCGATGATTTCTTCATGTTGCATTAGCTTTAGACCACTTGACTCTCCTCGGATTTTGATTGGGTCATTAGAGGGAATATGTTGGGTATGTGTTATATTCTTTGCATGTGTGTGTGTGTGGGTGCGTCAGATACGACAACTGCGTCTGACGATCCCTCCACGTAGATTTGGGCGGTTTTTTGCTATTTTTAGCGGATTTTTCTATTTTTAGATGATTTGTAAATTAATCCCGGATTAATGGATTAGGGTTTTGGTATCTATGGAATACCTAAAAAAATTGTATATATTGTATGGCGAATGGTGAAATTCGAGATAATGAAAATAAGAAAGGTTTTCCCGATTGAGGGTTTCCGGTAAAAATCTCTGTGTATTTTGTGTATGAGCCATTGATTAATTTTTGTATTGCTTAAGAATATATATGCATTGCTTTACTTCACAGGTTTAAAACTTACATGTGGTATCAGAGCACGTTTTTGGCTTCAGAGGGATGCCTTTGTTGCTGAGGGTTTGGCTCGGTCTTGATAGATCAAGTTTTTTTTGGGTCTGTGATAAACCTGGGTTTAGTGGGAGCTTTTGCAGTGGAGATTCGAGTAAAGTAAGAGGAATGGTGAGCTCATATAGAATCGAGATAGAGAAGTTCAACGGTAAAAAATTTGAGCTATGGAAGCTCAAGATGGAGGACCTTCTTGTAGACAAAGAACAATGGATCGCTGTGGATCCTGGTACACAGCCTACTGGTACACCATCTACAAGCACACAGGCTACTGGTACACAAACTACCAGTACACAAACTACTAGTACACCAACTACTGGTATGTCAAAGGAAGATTGGGACAAGTTGGACAGAAGAGAAAGGAGTACCATTCGACTCTGCCTGGCAGATTCAGTGTTGTTGAATGTCTCGGGAGAATCTATAGCCAAGGAACTATGGGATAAGTTAGGGAATTTGTATCAATCAAAGTCCCTGGTAAACAAGTTGTTTCTTCAAAAGAAGCTGTATCATCTTAGGATGGAAGATGGAGATTCTATGAC